>CAJNOL010003092.1:10266-20326 GCA_905250125.1 Rotaria sordida | reverse complement strand
TTGGGTTGAGTTGGCTTCGGTTGAGTTGGATTGAGTCGGGTTGGGTTGGATCGGGTTGGATTGGGTTGAGTTGGCTTCGGTTGAGGTGGGTTGAGTCGGGTTGGGTTGGGTCGAGTACTTGACCCAACCCAACCCGAAATCAAATCATCTATTTTATATTCATCTATAGATATATATTTTTCATTGACTTGACCCAACCCAACCGAACCCGACTCAACTCAACCCAACCCAATCCGACCCAACCGAACCCAACTCTATCCAACCCGAAATCAAATCATCTATTTTATATTCATCTATAGACTTATATTCTTCATTGACGTGACCCAACCTACCCGGACCCAAGCCGAAATCAAATCACCTATTCTATATTCATCTATAGATATACATTCTTTATTTGGTTGACCGAAACCGATCCACCCCAACCTGAGAAACGGACACTTCACTTATCAGATGTTGAAAAATTTGAATTTCCAGGAAATCGAAATTTACCATGCCCTCTTTTTCGCGCTATATTGAACGTTGTCTTAACTCTCTTTCTACTTCGTGCAATTAGCATTTCAACAACCATTTTAACACTTACAAGTAAGGAGTCAGCAAAGTTCAATAGCTAAGTCATGCACAAAAAAAACTATACGACAGTATATTCATTTAGTGTAGAGAAAAAGTTGGTCATTATTCGCCATCTTTGACAAGAAAAGCTTACAATTCGATGTTACATTCATTTTTCTAAATAAAGTTCTTGCGTTTATTTATAAGCACTCTATAATTCTTTTAGCGTCATCAACAAGAGCCTCAAACACAGCGGTCGCTCAAAGTAAGGAATTTTGCTTGGTATCCCTATATAGTGATGTGTTTTTTTAACTGGTACTTTTTCAGGTACAACGACTACATCAGCAGCGAGAGGTTAATAGCGCGATCTTCTGAAGAAAAGAACTAAAAGACTTCTGTTTGAATTTATTTCAGCTACGAATTCGACGACTTCAACGAGAGTAACAGCATCAAATACGACAAGTATGTAAAGCTTCTTTAAAATATTACAAAATTGTGCTTCTTCTCTTGAGCTCGACCCACGAATACTACAGTGACAACTAGCCGAGCAAGTGAGTAAAAACTATCATCGTAAGCTTTCCTATTTCTATCGTTCTTTTATTTATATATGTTAGTAGCTGCTACACTGAGTACTAGTAGTACTAGATCTACAACTGGACCACCGACAACATCGTCTAGATCTACGACCACAGGTAACCTCTGCGTTTATTTACTCTTGTGGGTCTGGTCATTTATGAGCATCCTGTCTATGTTTTGGTGTCCTCCTAATATTTTATGTCCCAGAAGTTCCTACTAACTCAAAGTTCGACGAAACTTTCAATTTGGACCTTGACCCTACATATTTGGTTACAGCTCCTCGGTGTCGTCATGAATCTCATCCTTCTAGCCTTTGTAGTCGTTATTTACACAGAGAAAACTTCAAAACACATAGAGGATCGAAAAAAACCCGAGAAGTCATTTAGTTTTACTAAACGCTTGACAGTACTTCTTCAAAGTTTCACACAGCTGTGAAAAAGTGCTTTTTGGACTTATTATTAAAAATGGTACCTCAAAATGTGAGAATTAGCGTCATACATTTAGAAGTAAATTTTGGCAGAATTTAAAATAAGTGTTGCTTAAAATCTGACCTTTTCGATTTGCAGGTTCTCTAAAGTTTTTGTGTCCAAAGCTGTTGCCATAAATCATGCTTCAAAAATATTGCTGTGAAACGTAGGTTGAAAGTACGTTCGTCTTTTTTTCGAAATTCTTGTCTGTTGTTTAAAAGCAATTAATATTAAAAAGTAGCGCATTTGACGTTAATTTGCCCATTTAATTTGAGAATAACTCGGGCAGATAAAATTTGACTTAGGGCTAACTAAAAGTCTGGCCACAGCGTTTAAAGGACTTTTTCGGATAAGATGTTCTATTCAGAAATGAAAAACCAAATATACGATGTTGTAGAGCTTTTTGAGGCATGTCAAATTCTATATAGTAAACCCTGGTTTCAGAAGACTTTGAAAGAAATAAAATCAATTTGCTGATATATGACGACACACCCACATCCAAGCATGATGAGTTACTGAATATTGTGGTCCTTCGTATTAGTCGAAAGTATTTGTAACATATTTTTTCTCACATACGATTTTCTAGAGTTTTTGACGGGTTACGACCTCATATACGTTGCATCCTTGGTCGTCTTATGGGTGTGGGTATGGGTGAGTATGGGTAGGTGGGGAGTCGTCTATCAGAAAATTGATTCTAATTCTTTCAAAGTCGTATGAAACCAGGACCTACTATATACCATTCGACGCGCCTCAAAAAGCTTTACAATATGGTCTATTTGGTTTTTCGTTTCTGAATACATTACCTTTTCCGATAAAGTCTTTTAAACGCTGTGGTCAGAAGGTTTGGTCAGCCCTAAGTATAACTTTAGAAATAGAGATCCTGTATCCTTAAGGATCTCATGAACTCTGAGATCTTAATTGTAATTCTTGGATTTCTCTTATAGTCCGGATCTCTATTCTTTATACGTTCAAAATCCTTGTTGGTTTTCATAAGTGCCCATCATATTTTTAGGAATTTTCATCCTGTCATCTAGATACAGATGTATTGGTTTGTTGTACTTCAAAACCCTCTTATACATAAGTGGCGGAGCACGACGCCTAGGTAGGCTCCAGCCTGCTCTAGATTCGAGAAGTACAGACTTGGATAGATAAGAAGACTTAGATAGGGTCTATCTGATGTAAAAACTTTCTATTACTTTTTAATTCTCATTTTCTTCTGATATATGATGCATTGGTACAATACCGGTAAACATATTGTCTGCTGGCAATCATAATATAGGCCACAGAGCCAGAAGGCTTGCGTAAACAAAAGCCTATGCTAGATACAGGCTGCGTAGACTGAGATAGACTCAAACACTTGCTTCTCATTTCATCAGATTGATCTATTTGTGCAAACGTGAAAGTTTTTCACTGTCTCTAGTGACCACTGCCAACATTTTCTTAATGAAACAGATGTAGAAAACGTTTTCGTTGAAAAACTTGAGTTTTATATGACTAAATGTGGTAACATACATCGCTAATGACTTGACTTTATGCTTGTTTATTACAAGTGCAGAAAAACTGTATAGAAAAGTTGAATCATATCAGTTAGACGCCACTCCAAATTTTCTTCCTCTTTAGCGACACATCTCAGATGACTATCAAACGTTTCGAACAAGTTAAACTAACTCACAATCCAATTTCTTTTGCTGTAAACACTATTGCTTTGCTATTATTCTGTTTTTCAGTAAAGCGGATGAGAAACTTCTCGTTCCAAGGTAAACTCCATCGAGTCGGTCCCGTGCTCGACTGAGTCTAGATTCGGATTCATGCTCGAGTCCGAAAATTTAGATCTGATAGACTCTAGCTAACAAGGGAATCTTTCCAGGTGCCCATATATTTTTGAGTCGGGACTTAGTGCATCTTGTAGGCCTTGATGGACTATGCCTATTATAAAAAGAGTTCATGTCCCTAGCCTGTTTTAGAGAAGATCGAATGTTTTTACTCTTACGGCCAGGTCATCTTATAAGAAAAAAAAATCACTGTCTTAGCCAATATAAAGTCTGCTCCATAACAACTGAAGATAAATTGTTAATGATATTTTTCTTACTTTCTTTTGACGTTATGGAGCTGAAATTTTTATGGCAAACATATTTGATCAAGATCTTTTCTGAAAGTTTCAAGTCTCTGGCGATAATTACTGGAAAAATATATCGGCATGATTGACATATATACATTTGTCTACTCGATTTTTGCATTGTGTTCATTGTGAAAAATGAGGTAAAAACAGAGTAGAAAAATGTATATATTTCAATCTTGTTGATGTATTTTTCCAGCAATTATTGGCAGAGACTTGAAACTTTCAGAAATAAAAGATCCTAATCAGATATGTTTGCGATAAAAATTTTAGCTCTATAACGTCAAACGAACGTAAGAAAAATATCATTAACAATTTATCTTCAGTTGTTATGGAGCAGACTTTTTATTGACTAAGACGGTGATTTTTTTTCTTATAAGATGACTCGGCCGTAAGAGTAAAAACGTTCGATCTCCTCTAAAACAGGCTAGGGTCACGAACTCTTTTTATGATAGGCATAGTTCATCACGGCCTACAAGATGCACTAAGTCCCGACTCAAAAGTGAATGAGTATCTGGGCATATTCGCTTTTTAGGAGAAAAATAGCGAATCCGGGATCTAGAGATACTGGTGAATTGTCAAACAGATTCATGAAAGTGGACTAGGATCTGAGATTCTTGGATCCAATTTTTGAATAATGCACATTATAAACAATTCTTCCTTAATCGATGCAGCAATTTGTCTAACTGCTTTATAAAATCCATTATTTTGGGATGAAAGTATTACGAATGGCAACAGAAATATCGTATCGGAAGATGAGTTCAGACAGGTGCGAATGACTGATACAAAGCAGAGAGACATACTTAATGTATTAATGTACACAACTGTGAGACATTCTGAATGATAACAGTAAGGCATAGATGTTATTACTATTCGCTCAGTTCGTACATGCCAAACAAACATATCAGTATTTATTCTCCATTCAACAAAGTTTAATATTCGACTTCTTTCCATTTCCTGCGTGGTTGAAAGATTCAAAATGTAATTCTCTATTTATCCAGATGACTTTTGAAAAAAAAACGAATTTTCCCAGAGTGTTTCAAGGTTAGTTTTTTGGAAAGCTCTTTTAGAAAGTCCTTCATGTTTCTGAAAGTGACTGTGCTAATGTAACACTTGCTTTTACCTATAAATCTAAATTTTTAGCTCTATCTATTGAAAACTGCCTGACTTGTTTAAAATTACTTAACCGATTTGATGCTAAACTCGTTAATATTGAAGGAAACCTAATTATCTTCGAAATGAAAAAGATTTTCAAAAAAAGACGAAAATACTTTTAATCCTCATTTTAAGGCGATTCTTATGGCATAGAAATCACATGTATAGTTCTTTCAGAAAAAAGTGCACAGGTTCTCAATAGAAAGTAAGCAGATTTGGAAACAGGGCACACGATATGGAGGTTGGACTGGGTGGGCTAGCGCACGTCATGTTTCACTTCGTGTCTGCGGAAATTTTAAGTATTTGCTCAAAAACTGTCTGCCAAATTTTAGCCGCTCCCACTTTTGAAAATCATCGAGAGCCTTGTTTGGAAAGCGTTTTGGTTTACGCCCAATCAGACTTCCACTTCTCAATGAAAAACCTCGCAGGACTCTTTTTTGATTTCAGTTTTCATGGAGAATTAGAAAAATCATTTTCTTTCGCTATACTGTGTTTTGAAGAAAAACTACGGAACTTTTTTCCGGAAGTGAATGATATTTTTGTCCTTTCGGTGATTTTGCATTTTCGCCATGAAGAAAGAGTCTGTTCGGTTAAAATACTGGTATTTGTAATCAGCTCTATTAGACGAATCTAGATATGTGTGAATGAAGCAAAACTACAAATCTGCTCGAACTTTGAATTACTGAAACATTGTATTATAGTAGTTTCAAACATGTTTTTAACTTTTAGTAGCTACTACAACATCAACAGGTGGTGTTGATCTTCCTTTGGAATGTATTGTTTACACTACCTTCGATGATTCAACAAGAGTCGTTTCAAATAATATCAATGATAACTCACAGGGGTGTGATCAAGTATTGTTCGATAGTATGCCTAACCCAATTCGTTTCGTGTCACCTGGTGGAACACAAATGCCAACTATCTCGCCTGGTGGAAACAACTGTGGTGCTTGGGGAACTGGTTGGCTAACTACATCTCATCCTTCTGAAATTGGTCAATCTGTCGATGGAACTGTTTGTTATGATTATGGCATCGGCAATGTTTGTATGAATTCTAATTCAATACAAATCACGAATTGTGGCGGTTACTATGTTTATCAGTTGTATGCACCACCTGAATGTAATTCACGTTATTGTACAATTGAATTTCCTGACCAATGTACCAATTACACCACGATCAATGATCCTTCAAGATTAGTATCATCTAATGGTGGGTCTGGATGCGACAATTCATCATTTAGCACAGGAATAACTTATGTTCGATTTGTATCTGGATCGGGCAAAGATATGGAAATAGCCATGTCCTCACCAGGTCCAAATCACTGTGGCACTCAAGCTACTGGATATGTCACAACTGATTATCCATATTTCCCTAGTCAAACAGTTAATGCAACTGTTTGTTATGCAAATAATAACACTAGTTGTTATGCATCAAATACAATAACAATTTCATATTGCGATCAATATTATGTATTTGGATTAACAAAACCACCACGGTATGTATTATAGACTGATTAATACGCTAAACGTTTTCTTCTAACGGATAGATGCTGGTCATTTTTCTTTTCCTTTTATTCATTCTGCTAAAGTTAATTTGTTCTTTTTTATATGGTTGTCTTGATATAGCATGTAGTTTATGATATAAATCGTTTGTTTTATTCTGTAGGTGTCCGGCACGTTATTGCACTATGGATCTGCCTATACAATGTTATAATTATATTACAATTAATGATCCAACACGTCTATCATCCAACGGGGGTGGTTCATCTGATGATACAACGTTATTTCCTAGGGCTGACTCTATATCCTATGTACGATTTATGTCACCAGGTAGAACTCAAATATTAGGAACGCCAATAGAGGGCATTAATCGGTGTGGCACAGGGTATCCTATTTATATTGATACTACATCTACACCATATCCATCATCAGTTGGTGAAACAGTCAATGCCACAACTTGCATGTACGTGTATTATAGTCCGGAGAATTATAGTCCGTGCTATGTGTCTAATACGATAACAATAACAAATTGTAGCACATATTATGTATTTGGTTTAACAGCTCCTCCTTCACTCGGTCCATCACGCTACTGCACAGTAGATCTACCCTCACAATGTTATAGTTATCTATCAATCAACGATTCGACTCGTTCAATTTCCAATCTTGTCAATGGCACAGCCTGTGATCAATCATTGTTTACTAGCAATAATACCAGAGCTCCTACATATGTACGATTTATCTCATCTAATGGAAAAATTCTTAGTTCTGTGCCGGGTGGTAGTAATAAGTGTGGTACATCGTTACCTGGTTGGACAAACGGTACTTTTCCTACTAATCCTGGCGATACTGTTGATGCAACTGTATGTTATCAATATTTTACTCGTTCATGTTTTGATTCAAACCCAATAACAATAACAAATTGTGACACTTTCTATGTGTTTGGATTGACAAAACCACCTAGATGTCCAGCACGTTACTGCACAGGTTAATCAAAAGAAGAAGAAAAATAGCAAGGACTTTGAATAAAGACAAATGATAGTATACACGATTTTACTTTGCTTTAGCTAACACATTTTTTTTAACCATCGCTAACTACGATTCTCTGCTTTACTTTTTTTCAAAAATTTTATTCACGTTTGCTTGTGTGTGTGGTGTGTCAGAGTCCTTTATTATTTGAAAAAAAAATATGCTCATTATGAATCATTTATTAATCAAAGAAAGTAGAGTTGAACGCAAAGCAAGTCTATCTTTCCATAGATTGCACTAGTCCCGTCTAAATCATGATGACTATTCAACTGCTATTTCTATTTCGGTTGCTGTCGTTATTATTCGATTGATTCTAAAACCAATTGAATGCAGAAATCTTACTACTAAACCAATGACCATTGAAAAGATAACAGAATCAATAAAAAAAAACGACTGAGATTTGTATAGATTCTTATTTTGCGACTATGATGATTATGAACTAGTAATTAATTTAATATACAAATTGGAAAGAAAAAACAACTAAATATTAACATTGTGACAGAGACAGCATCTATCCTTTTTGAATCATCGTAGCAATCAGTGTTGTATTTAGGAGATATGACAGGAGTGGCAGGTTTATTGTTGTTATCATCCGTCGACATTTGAAATTGAATGAAAAAATTGACAGAAGATTTCGAAGAGTCAGCAGTCCAGAATGAATATAGAGGTCTTTCTGAACTACATGCTGATTAAAAGGAGGCCATGAACAGTGTGGGATACGAAGTCTGGAGTGAGCGAACTTCAGCTAAAATTATTCAGAATGTTGAATTCAGGGTGACTAGACTTATTGTCTCGGACAAAATGTTGTAGTATATTATGGCGTAAAATATTTGTGCATCACCCATGTAAAAAATAATGGGAGAAAATCTAATTATAATTGATTTTTTTGCGATTATTAATCTATTATAATGACACTATTATAACCCTACTACTTTCATCATTTTTTAAAACAAAATAATGAAGGATGTGAGTGTGGGTGTGGGCGTGTGGCAGATGCTGGTGCGATTGATAGCAGATATGGACCTACGCCACACCCACACCCACCCTTATTCAATTTGGATCTAAAATAGTTAAATATTGATTGACGTCATGAGATTTTGGCATTGAAATGATTCTTAGTTGCAACAGCTGTTTTCAACATGTAACCATGTTTGTGTTATATTTGTTCCTACAAATGACGTATTATGTTTGTTATCATTGCACATGTGATAAGTGATAAGATGAATAGATATGACTTCACTGATCCAATGGAAATAAAGAACAAATTTTATTCTCAAGTATAAGAACTAAGAAAACGAAACTAATTAATATATCTATTTTATTTATTAAAAAATAAGTTTGATTTACAAAAAATCAAAATATGAAATAAATGTTTATGCTATGTTATTTTATCATGATGAAGAATATCAAAACAACTATAAAGATAAAACGAGTATTGTCGATGAATTTTAACTGTCCATTTGTAGGTGTTGTTGTTATTTCTCTATCAACTCCATTGCAAAGATTAGTATTGCAGCAACAGAAATAAACGGAAGCACCAGTAGAGTTTGTACGCCATTCACATTTATTTTCTTTACATTGGTCAGGTAGTGCCCAATTTCGAGCATATATAGACTCGCTAGTTTAATTATCTTTACTAAATGTCTGTGTAGAAGAACACATTTATTATAAAAAAAATTATATTAGATTTTATATGAAATATTTACAAGGCACCAACCACTTATCGTTGTTACTTGTTGGACATTGTTTGGATTCCATGGCTTTGGACATGTTTCTTCATAGCAACTATAACATTCTATGGTAGAACTGCTTATTAATAGAGCAGCTTCAAATGTCAAAGAAAAAGTTTGTCTATGAATATTACTAATATTATTTAAACTTACGAGTACAAAGGATGACGAGAATAAAAGTGAGACGACACAAACGAAACATTTCACTATATCATAATGAAGTAATCACTCATTTTTTTTGTGAAGCAAATTTGGCTTACCTTTGTCAAACAACGTCTACTGAGAAATGCATTAAAATAAAAAAACAACAACACATATATATGGCAATCATTATCAGTATTTGCTATCAAAATAAAATAGTATACGCAGCTGATTATACTAAAAACTAACTATTATGTGACAGAACGCAATGTCACGTTTCATGACACAACAAAGAAAAATATTTGTTCTTCTGTTAATCATGAAGAATGAGCCAATTATATTACTTTGAAGTTTTCTTGAATTTTATAATAGAAATCAAGTGAGAGTTTGAAAATCTAAGATACAATGGGGCAAACATTAGTCTAATAACTGAATGTATTTTATTCTTAAAATAAATGATTTTTAAATGAACAAAAAGGAACGACTGATGTCGCACGTTAGTTTGCATTAGCAGCAGTAGCGCTGACAAATTTCGGTTTCAGTTATAAACGATTGCAGAGAGTGTTTTCTAAGCAAATTCGAAGCATTTATTAGAAAAAATTCAAATCAATCGAGAAGAAAACAGTTTAGGAATATATTTTACAAATAAAAATTTTTGCAGCACTATCTGTAATACAAAGAAAGATTATTCCATAACTGGGATCGACTTGAGCTAGGGTGTGGGGTGTGGGTGTGGGTGTGTATACAATTGAACTTCATTTAATAGCACAAGCTATGCTTACGACCGGTTTCGACCTTGCT
>CAJNOL010003092.1:0-10256 GCA_905250125.1 Rotaria sordida | reverse complement strand
TCATTTAATAGCACAAGCTATGCTTACGACCGGTTTCGACCTTGCTTTAGGGTCTTCATCAGGTAAGTTCGGCTATTAAATTTTAAAGTGCTGCAATTCGATTCTACCTACAAATTTGAAAGAGTTCAATGGAAGTTTCCAAAGTTAAAACTTTCTCTAAACTATCGGTCAATATTTTGTAGAAGGATCAGAAGTATCTCCAAAATTTTTTAGCAAAGAAGCGAAATGTGTTTGAGAAATACAAGGGTAGGTATGGGACGACCGGTTTTGGCCTTGCGAAAGCGACTTATGGGTGTTGTTGTGATAAAGTTACCACCATACTAAGTATATAGTATTTCGATTTTTGAAGGAAAATCTTGTCAAATGTCACGTATTCGTATGGGTGATCGGAAAATATAAGAAATTCTTAAACCAAATACTAAATCCTCTTCAGTGATTGTTCGCTGAGAATTATGAAAGTCCATTTTCTTATCTTCATCTTCATCTATATCGTCATCATATTCGTGAAAGATATCATCGAATCGATCAATATCTGGTTCTACCTATATTAAAATATGTTGTCTTAGAAAATCATTCAAAATCTTTAAAATAATAGATACATCTTCGCCTGAATCAGTGATTTGGGCTTTTTCAGAAATGAAAAATTCAATCTAAACAAGTATTGAAATCTAAAATAAGTAATGTAAAATTCTCTAAAATTGAATAATAAAAGAACAATTTTCTTAAAAAAAATTATATCAAAGATCGACTGATATCTCTCTCTCTAATAGAATTGCTCTCTAATAACCTACAAACGGACACAATTTATATAATATTTAGAAAGAAATCTGAAAATTCAGTTACAATATGCAAAAAAAAAACGATATCGAATGTGTCAAATAAGTTCTTTTTCATAGATTGAAAGAGTCTTATGCCGAGACATTAATTTTAGAGATGTAGATTTGCTTCGGTGATAGTTCAATTGGATTTCGTGTCTGTCCGAAGTTTGGTGAAAGCACGAAGTTTTAATTTGTAGACAGATACAAGGTGTTCACTAATATTGTTGAAACGTTTTATCATAATATCGAACATAACTTTAGTTAATATTCTATCGGATAGATGTGTAGATTCATTTTCTTTTAATTTATTCATTACATTATTAAACTGTAATCGATATTGATTTGCTCGAAATTCAGCAGCTTCAACATAAACGCGCATCATATCAACTTTTGTTCATTGTAAAATTTTATCATATCGACCTTTTAGAGATTGAGCTGTCTCCGTATCCATTATTGTATGTATTGGAGTAGGTATCGATATTTCGAGTTTATCAAATGATGTTGGTAGATGATTATGAGTGATACGCTGTTTTAATAGAGCAAGTTCTAGTTTTGATTTCTCTATATCAAATTTCTTTTGTGTAAGATATTGAAATAGTTGTTTCTAAATAGAAGAAGATAACTAGGAAATATAATGTTTTATACTGTTCCAAAATTTACTTGATATACATTTGAATTTTCACTATAAAATTCAAGTTCGGATAATCGATCAAAGAAATCATATTCAATAAGGATGATTTCTTTTTCAATAGGTATTTGATATAGAATAATCTTATAGTCTTGAACAAATTTCGTAATAGTTTCTTCAATTCTACTTGTCCAGCGATTGCGTATATGTCGCTTTTTCTCTTCCAATTGATTTTGGTAGTTGGACATTTTAATTCTATATTTCTCTAGAATTTTCTCTACGTATTTTACACACTCATCCTGATAGATTTCATTTCGATGCGTGGCTTTCGTTTGATTTTCTGCAATTATTTTTAATTTCAGCTCGTTAGACCACAATAGTAGCGACGGTTCTTTATTTTGTACTAATGTACCCTGACCAGAACGTAAATATGTCGTATAAAGATATTTTTCTAATTTAATACGTTGAAGTTGATCAATGAGAAATGCAATAGCTCGTAATTCTTCCGTATAAATAATAGTGCCAGTTTGTTGACGGAGACCGAGGATCATCCGATCGAATTCTTTACTTTCATGTGATAAATATTTTGGTATCAATTGACTGGAGATGACGACGTTATCTGTTTTTGTTCGCGATAGTACACTGGCTGCTCGAGTAGTAGTTTCGGATTCTTGATGTGTAGCCGATAGGTGACTTAACTTTCCAGATAAATATTGTTGTTTTTCTTGCTCACCAACTGTTAAACCAAGTAAAATCTGATCTACCTCTGGACATTGCTCAATATCAAATAAATCATCATCATATTCTTTCACGAATCGCCTACGTCTCTTATCGAATTGAATATTTGTCTCGTCATCTGCGTGAAAATCATCATGAAATTCCTGAAAAATATCTTCAATCTAAAATAGAAATAACGCTTATGTATTCTGTAAACTCAACATGGTTCCACTTACATTTCCTTGTGCTAGACTCATTCCTTGATAAAAGCACAGAAAAATCTTTAAAATGATGTAAATATCTACAAATATTGACACAAGAAGAAGTGGTTCTATTTTAATAGGTTTGAAATTAACAAAAAAGGCATGAAATAAGAAAAGTCTATAATGTTTATTGAAAAGACCAATGTCCTTCTTGTCAGATAGTTTATAATTACATATAATAGGAGTGTGGGTGTGTATAAAATTTATTTAATAGCACAAGCTACTTGCAACCGGTTTCGACCTTGCTTAAGGGTCATCTTCAGCAATTGTGTAAATAAAGAATGTTGTGGAATATGCTGCTACGATTTGGAGTGTAAAAGCAGTCGAATCGGAAAGAATGGTATTCGGCGTAGATTTTTGAGCGTTGTTATGACATAGTTGATAGTGTTTTTTGTGGCGCAGAGGAATTTGTTTTGGGAAGGAATAGATGTTTATAAATCTATGGACAAGTAGCGTAGAATCTTCTGTTGGAAGATTTTTGTTTGTTGGTATGTGTAGTATCCGATTTGGCGTTTGTTGTTTCGATAGTGTAGATGGAATGAAGGTAGTTTAGTGCGAGTTGGATGGATTAATGGAAATGGCGAGCAGTTTTATGAAGTAGCAGTATGTCAAATGGTTTGTTAGTGCTTGTAATTTTAGTGTTTTTTTAGGGATAATCTGGTAAGTGTTTGAAATATGTGAGTTCGTTTTGGAGTGGACTGGTAATTTCATCCAATGGTGTTGTTTTTTTTTTTATTTGTGTTTCATTGATTATGTTTGTTTATTCTGGATAATGTTTCCGATGTGGTATTGTTACAGTTCTGATACCTAATGCAGAGCTAGTGGAGATAGGTTTTTGGTATATCGATTGATGTTTTGGTTTCAGTCAAGCCGTTGTCTGATAATCTGTATAAATGTTGAGCGAACCTAGGTTGATTTGTCGTGTATTTGGTAGTGATATGGGTGGATTTATAACGAGAATGTCATGGATTTGTTCAGTTGAGTAGGAAACTAGTAAGTGTGCTTCCAGGATTATAATTATCTAGAATGAAACTATATATATTAGTATGACATTAGAAGTGCGCAAATGTATTTTATTAATCTAAGGTTAACTATTTCGCACACAGATTACAAACACTAAAGATTAACTAATATCTACGAGGTAAATAAAGTTGCTTATATTGATCAAATGTTATTTTATAATAGTGACCATTGTATTTTTAAAAGGTCACTGAGTTTATGTCGTGGTTCACATTGATGAATTATTCAAATTAGCACACCAATGTAGGTTATACGGAAGACCGTAACGTTTTTCAGCATTACCACCAAGTGGACAAATCATATTCAATTTAGTTTCACCATGAATAATGAATAATGTTCCGATGATGTACCGTAGTATCATTGAACAATCATCTGGTACTAAATCAATGTGAATGAAAAACAGGTAGAAATGATAATGATGATGATGATGATGTGGTTGATAAAGATAGATTTACTTACAAACGGCAATGATTGCTATGTTATACAAATCCAATTTGATATAAGGCCGCTAATGAATGGAAGACGTAGCAAATCGGTCGAAAAATAGACGCTGTTGTTTTAGCTGTCGAAATGAGAAGGTATAGGAAGTTGGTGGTAATAGTACATTATCTAGATAATTGGCCACTCTACGATTGTCTACGGCTGTTGTTGCTATCACAGCATCCAGATTGGGATCTGTAGTAGAAGGTTTTGGACGATTAGCAGCATTTTCTGTTACTGCTTCATCCCAAGGTAGAGGAATAAAACACCAATACATAGGATTGCAATCAAGAAATGAACGAAGTGCTCCTGCACAACGAGCTGAATGTTGATAGAGACGCATTTGATTAGCCATTTCGTTTCTACAACAAGGAAAAAGAAAACAAAGAATATGTAGCATAATCGAAAGAATGATCAAATGTCTTTTATTACTCTCTCTCGTCAGGATCGATTTGTGATCCTCGAAATAGAGGACTACCAGTTAATTTTTCATGTATAATTCGATTGCCATGTTCTCGATGATCTGTATATCATTAGGAAAAAGAAGAAGAAGAGAAATAAAGGCATGCTTATGATTATCGTAAGAAAATTTATATTTACGAGCCATAACATCAGCCAATGTTTTTGCTGTTGAATCAATATAATCATAATGACCACATGGACATGTCATGGCATAAATTATATTCGATGTAGTACATGTCTAAATTTTAGTCATAGCCGACCGATATAAAATTCAATATTTAAGGACAACATACTGCTGGACAATTGAGATAGGTAGTATATCCATTGACAAATCGATGCATTGAACTTGAATTAAAATCAACAACTGACCATTTTTGAGTTTTCTTATGACTATTTAATGGATGACAACATAGACAAAATAGATTGCCACATGGAGTCAATGTATATCTTGCTTGAAGTTCATCTCTTCCACAGAAAAGACCTTCAATCTTCGATCGAGGTTCAGCACCTCGAAATGAACAAGTTTTCATGTAGAAGAGATCCACTAAAGAATATCAAAAAATCTATTCTATAAGGAAATGATTTGCCTATAAGAAGACTAACCATCTATTTGTAAATAGAATTCCAATGCTATAGCCATTTGTTTTGAATTGAGTGTTGGTTCTTTTAGAGCAACATCACTCTTACATAGAACATATCGTCGAAATGATTCATGGAATACAAGAAGAGTATGACAGATGCTACGAAGTTGTTGTGCGTTGAAAGTAATTATTGATTTGCCTACTTGTAATCGTGAAGCTAATTCATTAGCATCTTGTTCAGATAAACTAAATTCATCGGAATAATTGTACTTATTCATCAGCATCAGTGCATCGAAAGTATAGGCTCCATATTGACGTCGATTAATTTGATGAGGTGCAAGACGATTAACTAAAAGACAATGAAATGAAATGATTTATAATCAATTTATATCGAACATACGAACCTGGTACATTAGCCAAAACTAAACACTCATTTGGACCAACATATTCTGTTGGAAATATAGGTAAATAAGCATATCGTCCATTATTTTTATCTAATAATGTTCTTGATTGATATTCTTGTTGTTCATTATTAATTAACAAAGAAGTAGCTTGTTCTGCTCGAGTTAAATCAATTGTATTGAAATCCATATACAGTAGAAAATATTTTGAATTTTTGCTATTCTTTCGTATTTTATACCGATTATATTTTTGTTTTTTGCGTCAAGATTCTATCTGAAAGAGAGAAGGATATGAATGAAAAAAAGTTTTTGTTTTTCCTATCTAATTTCTTTTTTTATATGATTAAGAGCGAAGATTGTATCTAAAATAGTAAGATAAAATAAGCTCGATATAAAAGAAGTTTACTTGATTTGTATTAGGATTTTGAGCAAAATAAGTGTGTTGAAATATTATATTGGTATAATGATATTGAACCGTGCCAATATGTTCATTGATTTCAATATGTAAAGATTGAAGTCCTTGTTGTACAAATTTTTCAATGGTATATTCGATGCTACAGTCATAACCAGATAAACGAGTGGTCTTGACATTTAATTCGCGTCGATAATGTTCCTTTTTATTGTACAATTCTTGTAAACATTGATTGGCAAAAATTAAACAACTACTTTCATGAATAATATTATCATTTTTTAACTGTTTCATGAGTGATGAAACTTCTTTTGACCAAAATTTCGTATCGGATACATTGATTGGTCGCTTGGATTGTATTTCTTCCATACCATATTTTCGGTAGACTATCCAGAGAGATTGTACTATGTCAATCGACATAATTTTATGCATACGAATAGCAATATCTCTTATTTCATCTAAATTCATCGTTGATGGTAAAATGGTTCGAAGTTTCTTTTCAAAAGATGGATTTTTTGAACAAAGATAGTCGGGTATAGATTGCCATTCACTACCAATTGTTTTCGAAAGAATGATTTCTATAGGAAATCTTGTTATTTGTGTTTTTGTTGAATTGATTTTAAAAGGTGAAAATTGGCCAAGCTCTTGTGATAGGACTTGTTCATTGACTATCTAAGAAGAAAATCATTGTTCATAGAATAGAAAGATCTTTGTTATTCTTCTGTCTTACTTTTGGGTCAGAAACTGTACTACGACGAGTAATAGTTTTAGTAGAATTGAGATTTGATGTTGTCATTACCATTTGAAATTGAATGGGATACAACACAACAAAGATAGAATTCTGAAAGTGAGATCTAGAAGAAAAAAGAAAAGCAAAACATCAGAAGATAAATTTGTTTACTACTCGAAAAACAAACTATGAAACATGACACAAAAAAAGAAATGAATGAAGCGTTACAATAGAACTACATTCTACAATATTGATTAAAATGAACAATCTACAGTGCTAGAGTCAGTAAGATCTATAACAAAGGAATAGATCGTTATCCTTGAGACGAAGCATGAATAAATTTTATAATTTGTTGTGCATGTTGTTCGATATTATCGAGACGAGCTTGGATAATAGCACGCATTGAAGGAGGAAAGCATTCCATAGATAATAATTGATTCTTTTGATCATTACCATCAATGTCAAATTCATTTTGTTTCATATTTGTTATTGAACGATTACCTAGAATTATTCCTTTAACCATAACTTGATCATTCATTGACCAACGCTTCTTTTGTTGACTAATGATCTTCTCACATGCTCTTAATTTTGATCGCCGAATTTGTTGAGTAGAATAAACCTATGAGAAGAATAAGAATAAGAGAAAGTTAGGCTAAATAAAATATTCACCTGTTCTTCTATTGGATTTAAATCATAGAATGATTTGACAAGATTTGCATCATTGATATCTTACGTAAATAAAATTTTCTTCTGTTCAAAATTTGTATTGAAATGATGCAAATCATTTTGCATGAGAACAACAAGAGCATTGCATATAATCTTCATCCATTGTTCAAAAGACATTTTATCATCGTTCATTTTTAAGTATGATGAATATCGTTGTAAATAATTTTATAAATTAATTTCTAACCGTTGTAATTTATTTCGAATGAGATTTTGTTGATATTGAATATTTAGTTTTGTTTTCGAATGATCCCAATTAATGGAATTTTTTTCTATTGCATCTTTCGATACTTCTGATAACCAAGTCACAACAGACATGTTTAAATTACCAATGTAGTACCAATAGTCTTCTTCGATTTTCAATTGAAAGGAAGTACACATGAATATAGCAAGTTGTTGTGAGAATTGTAACATTTCAGTACTTGCTAACCATTGTTGAATCTGATAATGATCCGTTTGAATAGTTTTGCAGAGTAAACGTTTGAATTCATGAGAAGACAAGGTCTTATAATTTGGTAAGAGTTTGCATGTCAGCTTCCAATCATCTGTAGGTAAATCGTAATGGTTGTTCATTTTTTGATGTGTTCTTGTAGATGATGAATTATTACCTTGGTTCTATACAAAAGAAAAACATCGTGTTTGTTTTTATTCATCATTTGATCGTATTTGGTTTCCATAGAACATGGACACTTGAATATCCTCCTTATTGGCATTTCTGACAAAAAAATCATCCATCATTTCATCGTGGTCTGTTTCCCGATGAGCTTGATGAATGGAATTATTGATTTGATGCATTGTCAATAACATTTTTACGGTTTGATCGTTCATTCCTTGTACTCGACATTTCCCTCTATAGCGTTGGAGTAGCCGATTACCACGGGACTTTTTCTTCTTCTTTAGTTCCTTCTTGTTGTTCTTGAAGTTTTGCTATTGTTCAATGAGTACTTGTATTTGTGAAACTGGTTCATGCCAACCAGCTTGAGCATTTGAACCTGACATTTTGATTGAATCTTTTGTTACAGTCTATATTATCGATATTTCTATCTAGAAAACAAAAAACTTATTAGCGAAGCCCCAATGAAACTCAGATGTCGAACTTAACCCTTTGAGTACGGGCGACGAACATGTTCATCGTGTGACTTTGCGCTCTGAATAACTTTAAAAAACATGATCTTTTGGTTATTTAATGATATAAATTGCATGGATATCTATGTTTAGGACATTGATGCAGTTAATACCATTTATAATTACTGATGATTATTGACTGTCCCTTCGCCTTTTGAGTCCGAGATTAGTTTTATGTAGTAAAAACGACGAGGGAGAGTTGATAGGCAAATCAGTTCTATAAACGTTTTTTTTTATTCGAAACCCAAACTATATTATACCAAACGAAAGGGGCCGGTGAGTTGAGCATTTTTTGTGATAGAACTTGACATTTTGAAAGCAATCATGGAGAGTTCTGAGCGTGACAACGATGAAAAATGACTGAAATTTTACAAGTTAGCTTACTGAGAACCCTTCATGGTTCCATTTAAAAGATCAAAGTTTCGTCACAAAAAAAATGCTCAACTTGTCGAGCTCTTTCGTTTGATATAATAAAGTTGGGGGTTTCGAATCAAAAAAAAAATTTATAGAACTAATTTCCCTAACACTGAATCCCAATATATCAGTTTGAAGGTATGTGCGCATTAGATTATCCATTCGACAGGCAACGAATCTATTCCCTAGGACCAAGCAAAGTTGACAATTGGAGCCGAAGAACACCGTCGCATATTTTCAGATTATAGCGTATTTTCTAGTACTGAATCACATTGGATAGAGAATTGAACGCTCAATCGAATGATATGTCTCCAAAACAGTGACCTGCTTCCATTGTCGACTACGTAGGAGACGAATGCCAATCTAGTGACTTAGCATAACTTCCACTTTTGAGTCAGTATAGGCCGTCGGATACCCTCTCAGAGCAATATCTCTCTTCGAATTGTATTTCACTCGATACAGAATTGAAAAGTGTATCGAATGGTAGTTGTCCGAAAGAGAGACCTGTATGATTAGTGGACTTAATAGGAGACGAATATCAACCTTGGTATTGAGGGCAAGTGACATTTTTGGACAACAAATGACCGTCGGATACTCTCTCAGAGACAAGTCTCTCTTTGTATTATATATCATTCGATAGAGCATTTAGTGCTGAATAGTATGGTATGTGTCCGAAAGAGAGAGCTGGTTCGGTTCTGGACTAAATAGGAGATGAATGTCAACCTTCATACTGAGGACAGGTGACATTTTTCGGTCACAAATGGCCGTCGGATACTCTCTTAGAGTTATGTCTCCCATTGAACTGTCACTCATTCGAGAGAGAATTTACTGCTGAATCGAATGATATACGTACGAAAGAGAGACGTTTTTGGCTTCTCGACTTACTGGGGAGACGAATGTCAGTCCAGCCATTTCGGATAAGTGATACTTTTGGGCTCCAAATGGCCATCGGATACCCTACTACAGTCAAGCCTCTCTTCGTGCTATAACTCATTCGATAGAAAATTTAATGCCGAATCGCATACTATATGTCCGCAAAAGAGAGACCCTATTCGGTTCTTCACTTAAGAGGAGATGGATGTGCACCCAGATACTGATGTTAGGTGACAGCTTTGGACCAGATTTGACCATCGGATTCTCTGTCAGAGTCATGTTGCTCTTCGTATTATTGTCTCATTCAGTAGAGAATTTAATCCTCAATTGAGTGGTATATGTCTGAAAAAGAGAACTGGTGCAGTTCTTCACTTCATAAAAGACAAACATCAACTGTGACAACTAGCATAGTTGACACTTTTGGGCCATAAATGGCCGTCGGATACTTTCTCAGAGTGATGTCTCTCTTCGAACTGTATCTCATTCGATAGAGAATTTAATGCTTAATAAAATCGTATATGACCGAAAGAGAGGCCGGGTTTGGTTCTTTATTTACGAGGGAACGAATGTCAACCGTGGCAACAAGAACAAATGACACTTTTGGCTTTGAAT
>CAJNOL010003091.1:0-26867 GCA_905250125.1 Rotaria sordida | reverse complement strand
AAAACAGTAAAACAGGTTGATACCGACAGATGTCACTTCTGCCGGTACGTCAACATTGCCCAAGCAGACAAGAATTTCTGAAAAGGCATATAAACGCTCAAATCACGGTTCCCGTTTGAACATTATCATGTCCATTCAGAAAACACACCAAAACCAGCTAATTTCATCATAAAAGATGCATGAAGATGTTTTAGTAAAAGGCGACTTTTGGGCCTAAAAACCACCGAAAATGATGTAAAACTTGTCTTTCTCAAAGAATTCATGCACCTTTTATGATGAAAGTAGGTGATTTTGATGCCTTCTGAAAGGACATGAAAACGCTCAAGCAAGAAGATTGACTGTGACGTTTAAATGCGTTTTGAAAATTCTTGTCTGCTTGAGTGAATTTCTAAATCAACAAGTAAAAAAACGCAATAGTATATTTAAATACGATCTTATTCAAAGCGATATATCTGAACTAGAACTTATCACCTCTAGACCTCAAGTAGTTTGGTCATAAAAAGATGTCTATCGAACTTCTTTTTGCAACATCATGAGTAGATCGTAATGTTTTCGCTATACCATGGCTCGTTTGTCTTATGTACCTAATGAACGCTGAGAAATCTTCAAGTTTATACGATTGTGCAGTTCACAATGGACGTTTGCCCAATGTCGAAGCCATTCCCTGTCAAGTGAATAATGAGGAAATAGTCATTAAAATGCATTATTATCCGTAACTAGACTATGTGAGTCACTAGAGTGCATTTTTTAAGCGAAAAATGGGAAAGTCACCATTAGAATGCGTATTGATTCGTTCGTGAACCATTTTATGGTCACCAAGTCTATTTTTTTGGAATTTTGGTTTGATTTAAATATGTGTATAGTTTCTAAAAATTACACGATTTACTAGTCTTCGCTTACAAGGGTTCATATTCTAGAATCGATAATTCTCAAATCGAGGAGAATCGTACTCTTCATGACACGCACCATATTTAAAAAGTTTTTCCTTGCAAATCGAATATCTGTGATTGAAAAAAGCGTAATCTTTTTTACTTGCAGTATATTTCATTTTTCTGCACCAAATACACAAGTAAGGCTCGTCGTTACGACTCGCTCAACCCTCGACTGAAGGGTTAAAAGTACTTATACGCTAGTCCACTTTATCGCGACAGTTACTAATAGTATCACATGTAATCACCTACATCGGTTTCCATACTTTTATAATGATCTATAATCGTATAATTTATCTTAGAGCTTTATACTTTGTTCATCCTATTGATATTTCCACTGATCCGAAAAATAAATGAAGAAAGTTAAATCTATTTATTATGAATATAGTTTATCACTGACAATGGAAGGGTTTGTACTGTTGAGCGAGATGATCGACGATGTTCGAGCCAAACGATCACTCTCACTGAGAAACTAACAAATTTAAAACATGACGTGCGTATAGCGAGTCTGGATCGAAATATAGAATTTTCCAGTGAATTTTCTCTGTGGAACCCCGCTGTCGCAGCAAAATCATGCTTTCAAATTTCGACCTGAAAGTTTGTGTGCATGAAGGTCTCAATGAGACTAACTTGAAAAAAAATTCAGAAGTTTTCGACAAACTCTCTATGAGATACGAATCTTTCAAATTACATCACTTCTATACAAAAGCCCCAATATTTTGAGAGATTCACATCTCAGAGAGAGTTTGTCGAAAACTTCTGAATTCTTTTTGCAAGTTAGTCTCTTTGAGACCTAGGGTGTGGGTGTGGGTGGGTATGGGTGTGAGGATGTCAGTGTCCGTGTGGGTATAAAGGGAGAGAACACCCACACCCACACCCCACAACACAACACTCACACCCACACCCCACAACACACACCCACACACCCACCCAAAACCACACCCTTGCCCACACACGCGACCAGCCCTCACCCCCACCCCACACCCCACAACACAAACACCCACACACCCACCCAAACCCACACCCATGCTCACACGCCACCACCCCTCACCCACACTCCACACCCACCCAAACCCTACACCCCTGAGTCCTCAAGTCCTATTATTGGGGTACCCTTGGGTCCGCAAATCCTATTATTGGGGGTACACCTAGGTCCTCAAGGACAAATGCCAAAACTGTATTTTCGCCGTATTGCTCTGGCTAGGAGATCATACATACACCCATCAATCGATAGAGCATCCTCGATAACCCTATGATTGGCCCGAACATGACTAGCACGTATCCTGAAAATAAGAAAGAAAAGTGCTCCTGAAATCTGATTGCTCCATTTTTGGACCAATCAAATCGCAGGATCCTATTTCTCCATGATGGGATGGATGGGGACCCCCACATATACCCATCAATCGATAGAGCGTCCTCGATAACCCTAGGGTTGGGCCGAACATGACTAGCACTTATCCTGATAATAAGAAAGAAAAGTCCTCCTGAAATCTGATTGGTCCATTTTTTGGACCAATCAAATGGCAGGATCCTATTTCTCAGTGATGGGATTGGTGGGGACCCCTACATATACCCATCAATCGATATAGCGTCCTCGATAACCCTAGGGTTGGGCCGAACGTGACTATGTGTTTCCCTTACCATAAGGGAGAAAAGGCCTCCTGAAATTTCAATGGATGTTTTTTTGACCTTTGACCCTGCCACAAACAAACGGACGCATTTTTTTCATATGACCCTCCCTTCGGTCGAGGGAATAAATATAAAACATTTTGATAATACAATTAGCTTAGGTATCCAACATATAAAAGACATCGATAAGAGATTAATTGTCGGAACAAACAATGATGAAACAAATAATTTTAATCAATCAAAAAAGAAATTAAAATAAGTTAGAACTTGACAATATCAAAATGATTGCTTCCAATTGAGATTAATACCAATTACCAAATAGGCAACACAGATATTTACCATACCTAACGATAACTGAACAAATTTTTTTTTCATACTTGTTGCTATAGAATAGCGTGTGGGTTTGAATGAAGAAAAGATCTACCCACACCCTCAAGAAGAAAGAGAACATAAAAGTGATGAATATTATCAAAAAGATTATCTTATGCAAATTTCTTTTCAGAGCTCGCTTGTTTAATGAGTAAAATTGGTAGCACAATAGTAGCATCTAGCTAAGCGAATATTCTTTTTTAAAAACATATTTGTTATTGATTACTTGTTCTCTTCCAATCCTCGTACTACAGTCATTCAATGTGACTTGAATTCGCACAAATACTCTTGATTTACGTAAATCTTTCAAGCATTAAGTATTTGGAATATTCACTTATACATATTAAAATATAGTACCTGGATTAGATTAAAAGGCTTTTTCTTTTCTTCACATAAATAATTACAAGTAGTTAAAATAAAAATTTGAATGAAAGAAAACTGTGATCGATTGAAATTGAAACAAGTAGATTTTATTTAAGCTTTCAAAGACTGATACATAACTTGAGCTTTATTTTTTCCACTTGTTGCACTTTATGTGCCTTTATCATTGTCACAGTTTCGTCATAAATTCAATATTTGCCTTTCTTTCTATCTTTATCACATTCGTTTTCTTTTTGATTTCGTTGATATAGTGTGTAAAAGTTGACATCTAACATTATTTTAGTTCTCCACATCTTATAGCCATAATACACAATGACAGAAAAGCGACATCTTACTGCCGAAGATTTGAGTAATGTATGGAAAGATAATAATAATACATGTGCATCTGGATTAAAACTTGATTTTGTTGAACATTTATTAAAACAACATTTATCACAAGAATGGATTGATGCAAAACAACGTGTTATTCAAATAATGAAACTTGATCAATTTGATAATTCACAAGAAATTAAAATTCTTGATATTGGATGTGGTTTAGGTATTGATTTAATCTTAGTAGCAGAAGAAGCTATTCGTTTAGGTAAAACAATTTCAATTGTCGGTTTAGATCAAAATTCAACTTTGATAGAAGAAGCAAAGAAATTATATGAAAGTAAAAAAGATAGTTTAACATCAAATGTATCTATTAAAATAATTCGTGGTGATATTCTTCAAATGGAATTTGATGACGAAACTTTTGATATTGTCCGATCCGATAATACCCTTCTACATGTAGATCTTTCAAAAGCTCTAATGGAAATTAAACGAGTATTAAAAGTTAATGGCCGATTAATAGCTTTAGAAAGTGGTGGTGGAGATATTTATAGTTCAGATGAAATTATGATTAAAACATATGATAGTGTTTTACCAAGCAGAAGAGATGGTGGAACTGCTATTCGTTTGCAATTTATGTTACCAAAAATGAATTTTGATATTAAAGATTTGAATCCAATAGTATTTCTTCAATCAGGTCATTTTTTAGCAAGTCAAGACAAAGACTGGATGAAAATTCGAGGAATGGGAGACATTTTGGTCACAAAGGGTGCTTTAACTAAAGATGAAAGCAAAGATTTTCAAAGACGTTATATTGAAGCGTGTGAAACTAATCAAATACTTGCAGCTTTCATTATGTTCATTATTGAAGCTGCTAAACGCAAATAAAAAAAGTAGAGAAAATAAATAAGCACAAAATCGTGCGAGATACTTTGTTCAAAAATAATCATTATTAATGGCGATGTCAAATCTAAAGATACTCGAGTGGTATCTGGAGATCGTCAAGATTGGAAGAGGAGCGATCAAAAATTCAGAAAGCCGCTTAGAAAATTTTTGCTAAAGTTCACTAGAGTTGAAAGAAATGGGAAATGTCGAGTGCTTCTTCCAAGAATCGATTAGTAACAAGACACCAGTAATATTATGCAGGAAAACAGAAACTTTTGCAAGATTATTAAATCACTCACTTGGAACATCCGTGAAGTATTTCATTAAATATTTATTAAATTAAGAACTCAAGCAGTTGATGATGTAAAGTTTTGAGTGGCTAGTAAAGGAGCACAATCGACCTCTAAGTTTAAAGAAAAATCGAAGATCAGATCATTGACTGTAATCGTTATGTTATGAAGCCTCTGAAAGAAAGGATGGGAGTCTGGGTGTGGGCGTCGGTGGATGTGCAAGTGTGGGTAGGTGTAAACGTGCGTTGGCATCTTGACTTCATCCACACACTCCATGTCCACACACTGACAACTACTGCCACACCCATTGTTCAAGTTTTTCATAAGAACTATCCATCATATTTTGAAGATTCGAACTCCTAAATCGATTTTCAACTGTTGTGATATCGTTGGCTAAAGGTTTTAATTGTTCATCGATTGGATCATCATATTTTGACATATGTTCTTAGCTAAAATTCTCATTACAACCTTGACATAGAACTCGTGATGAACGACTCTAATCTTTAAAAACATATCTTTGAGATATCACTAAAACGTTTTTATATCTTCTTCAGATGATGTTCGAAGTAGAACAAAAAAAAATGAAGAATGATGAAAAGAAATATTTGTACAGTGCTTGACATACAAGTTGCAAACATTTGTTGAGAGAATGGTTAAACTCGAGAATAATCAAGAACGACGAATTTAACGACTTTCTTTTTTCTAGAAGTGTGCATACATTAATGCTTCTACAAACTATAAGACATATCTTGTCGAGTATCGATCAAATTCGAAACTAATAAGAAGTAATCATCAGAAATACGAAGCAGAATCATTCGTGTGAGAATCAGTGCTAGAGAACTTCGTATTCCGTATCTTGGAAGTTTTCAATGAACTTTGATGATAAATCATGGAAGTCTCTGTTTCTGAAAGGGAAAAAAACAAGGCTCGAATTGATTACTTAACGAAGATCTCAAACGAGTTTGGGCATGATTTTCTCTACGAGAAGCCTCGAGAATAAAAATTGTATACATTTATCCACTGAGTGGAAAAGGAAAAATATCGCATAGAAGAAAAAGAAAAAAGAGTTGTGATAACGGTTTGAAAAATACGTAGCCAGAAGATTATTTTCCGAACCAATCACTACGTTGATTTGAGGATACCATAGTAGAAAAAAGTTCTGACATTTTCTTCGAAGAATAAAAAGACTTTGCAGAAGTCGCACTTTATCTTTATTGTATTTTGAAAAGATAATTTAAAGACAAAGTTCAATCACTTCGCGGAATTTGTTTGCTGCAAAAGAAAAAAGTTTATTCTGTAATCAAACAAAACAAAAAAAATTATACTTATTTTTAATTTTATTTCTCTATGTTATTAAAACAAGCATTTTCTAGATGAGAGCAAAAAGAAATTTATACGAATGTTTCTAACTCTTTTCTTCCATGTTTGTCTTTGTTTTTTTCATTATTGTCATGGAAAAAGAATCACTTTTTATTTCAACAATAGTATTATTCATGCTAGGCATGTATATTTATTTCCTTCACTTATTATTCAAATTTCGATGTAATGTATAAAAAATATAGAGAGACGAATTAAGATTTATTCTGGTAAGCAAGAAAAGAAATAAAATTGAAAATAATGAAACTTTGAGAAAACACAACAGCAACTCAGCTATAACAGTCTTAAGTGGTGTTTTTTTTTTCCAAAAAAAATATAATAGAAAGTATTGCAATGATAAATTACGTAGATAACATCTGTTTCTTACAGAAGCATGCTCAAGAGATGTTTGAAAATTTTCTCAAAATTGTCTTACCTTGCAGAGTCGTTCAGGAAATCTAGAAATTCATAATTATCTCACATGCTGTATTTATACGCATTTCAATGTTATCAGAAAAACAATGGTTTTTCAACGAACGAAGGATTCAACAGTACAGCTACTATGTCTAACTTAAAGAGACCTGAAATTTTCTTATAGAACTTTGAATTGCTAAATTGAAATGAAATCTTCAATATAATGAAAGAGATATTTTTTGAATGTTAAACAATGCCGATGTTAAAACAATTTCATCTAGATCATATATTGTCATTATTTGAATGAAGTCTTTTTCAATCATTGTTGTTGATTAGAATAAAAATTGAACAGATTGATATTTTTATTTGAGATTATGTAGTTTTTTTTTGCAATTATTCTTCAAGTAATCGATGGAAAAAAAATTAGATAATTACCTGGAATACTTTCTTTCTCGAAACAATGAAATTGATCGATGGTTTAAAATTACATAGACTCAAAATAATTCATCAGAAAACATTCTTCGGAAAATTTTTATACGTTAATAAGTTGTAAAAAAATGATATTCTAATTTGAACTATTTCAATAAAAGTATTAATAAGATCATTTATTTAATACTAGATAAAGAAAAAATTGATTATTTGATGAAATTTTCTTCATGCATACCTAAAACAAAAGATTCCTTTTCAAAGTATTAAAATGTTTTGAAAATGATCAATATTCTTTTTAATCTCGTCGAAATCTACGTCTATTGATAATACAAAATCTTTATTCGCGAAGTAGTTAACATTTCTTTCATATATCGCCATCTTTCATCTCTGCTCTTTCTATTCGTTCTCTTTAAACCTTTCATAAGAAACTGTAGATTCATCACTGTTGTATAATGAGAACCATATTCCAATGGAAATAGCAATGAAATCTTGTATTGAACATTTATCGATTGAATTATGGATTGAAATCTTTTCTTATTTGGAAGCACATGTTCTTCTTCAAGCTTTTACTAATTTAAATCATTATTTTGATCAATTAATTGCTTCGAATTATCTTTTATTTAATGTTCATTTAGGAAAAAGTAATCGAAATCCTTTAGAATATTCTATTCAACCGTATTGGCCTGAGAAAATACTCAATCGTATTATTAGTATTCAACCCATTATTCAACATAAAATATCACACATACCTGAATTTCTTCGATGGCATTGTACAAAGCTTATTCAATTAAAATCTTTAACAATGAAATTACGTGGACGAGAAATAGCACATGTATGTAGTGCTTTACAGCAACTCAATTCACTTCATTATCTTTCTATTGAATGCGTACCAAATCAAATATTACTTGATAGTATTCTCGCTATACCTACGCTTCATATTTGTCGATTAGAATTTTTACGACCAACTACATCAATCAATTGTTATTCGAATAATATTAGTAATATAGAAGTACTTGATATTAAACTTCAAGATGATTCATATGGTTCTATTATTAATTTGCTTTTAAGTCATATGCCAAAATTAAAAAGACTTGAATATAATAATTATGATATTTATGTTAAAAATCGAGAATGGATCTTTTTTAAACCATTATTTATTCTTTCACAACTTCGAACTATTCAAGCTCAATGGTCTTCAAATTATTCTTCTTCAAGTATTTTTCAAAATTTACATCAAAATTTGCCTGTTCTAAAATGTTTCTATCTCAATATGAATTTTGATTTTATAAATGAAGATTTATTGAATAATTTAATTTTTCATTGGTGGCCAATTTTTCTAAAAATAGAACGAATCAATATATTTATTAGATGTCAACAAAATTTAATAATGATTACTGATGACATGCAAACAAATTTCGACACATTTCAGTCGGTTTTGCTTGATATGAATAAACAATATGATGAATTTGTCAAAACTGAATGGACTGAAAAATCTTATACAACATCGAAAGTTATTGAAATCTCTATTTGTAAATTTTGCTGATTGTAGAAAACTAAAGCCTGTCCTAGTTCGATTAGCTATATTTCTCTAATTATGTATCGTTAATGATAAATCTTTAAATAAAATTTACCCGTTGCATATGTATATACTCATCTTTCTACGATTGCTTTTTTCGTCTATAATTATGTTGATAGAACTAAATAGAGACACTAAATGACGCAAATAAATTACAAAGTAATTAAAAACAAATGAATTCCATAATAATTCAGTTTCTATATATTTCTATCAATACTTTCGGTAGGATCTACTATTATCGAAAATATACCGTCGAATTTTTCGCATTTATTGTTGCAAATAGAAATCGAATTTCCATTTCTATAGAAACTGAAATGATCCATCCGATAGATGAGAGATGGAAAAAAAAAGGAATACATTCCTTTAGTGTCAAAGAGATGGAAGAAAGCCTCATAGAGTGTAATAAACAAAGGATATGAGTAAAAAAAAAAGGACAAGTATCGAGTTAATTTCGTGCCTAGGTATGACCTTCCCGAAAGTTGGTCATTCCTTTTGTCCAAGTATGCTTCAGGCTCAAACGGAATAAGGCACGAAATCGCGGCTTGTCCAATGTTACTACACAAACAAACATCAACTTATTCTGTTCGACGATAGTGATGGTGCAATTCTTTTTCTTTCCTTTTCCTCAGCGACATATCGATAAAGCACACCTTAATGTTGATTCATTTTTGTTATTTCGTTTATAGCATGGAAAAAACCGAATAAGTATTTTAATAAATTTTTAAATAAAAAGCTTGTCAACAGAGCTCCTGAAGGGTTCGGTGTGAGTCTTAGTCTAGCTACTATTGAAGAGAAGATTCTTCCCCCGACTCTTTTTTCAATTTGTTTTTATTTTCTTATTTCTTTGCACCCATGAATCACTAAATTCATGACACAATAAAGACAGATATTTAAAAAGAAAGTTCAACTCAACATCAAATTTCGAGTAGTTGACAGACTTGTTGCAATTTGGTTTTCAGTTTTCAATGAAACTAAAAAAATTATTGTTCTAAATAGTCTTGCAAATCGTCGCAGATGACAAGTTAGAATAAGTACTCAAACAGAATAGCTAAAGAAACAGACTGTTTTATCAGAAAATATTGATCAAGTATGAATATCGATTGCATTTCGTAAGGTAAAATGAAAGATTGTATATTTTGATCAAATTTTTGCTGCTACCATCAATAAATTTCTCGGTTAACGCCTTCGATAATATCAAAAACTTTCGACCAACACGAAATATATATAATTAACTGCAACTCACTTAATGCATCAAAGCACGCTGTTTCTCTAGGATTTACTTTCGAAGGTCAAATATTTCTTCAAAAACTTCTGCATTTACAGTCAACATCAGAAGTGTAGATGGGTGTGGATCTTCAGTCAATCCATCGCCACACCCACATCCTATTACGTGCAATAACATCACGATGAAAATCAACCAAGAAAAATGAGTTCAATTTAAATGAATATTTTGAAATGATTTCAATTAGACGAGCGTCTAGTTTTAACTATTGTTATTTTTAAATTCTCTATGGTAAAGTATTTTGTCGTTTGGATTGTAATGGATGAAATCAATTACGTGCTGAAAGAACGTCTTTTACACATGCTCAAGAAGGAACTACATAACATATAATTGATTCATGCTAGATCTCAATAAAAATTACCTCTTGTTGAAGATCCAATAAGCTTACCTTCTTAATTTTTGACGGTGTAACACATTTAACAAGAGAATTATAGTGATGGCTTAAGTCAAATAGTGAGTGATAGAGATCATCAAGTTAAAGATATTTCATGAATATAATCTGTAGTTATGATGAAGAGAATCCATATCATTTGTTAAAAATCTTCTGTATTGTTAACGATGCAAAAAGTAATAATAATCTTGTTTTAGTCTTTTCTCTTTATTATTGAAGATGAATTACATGTTAAGCAACTGTGTATACAAAAAAGTACTATTTTAGTTGCTCGTTGTATTGCCATGTATGACACTTATCTTGCATTGTAACAATAAAATTCCAATATTTACATTTTTAACTTTGTTTTTACTTCTCTGTTTCGTCTATTTATTATCTTATGCTGCAAAACTTTCGTTTATATTGAAAGCTGAAATGGAATGGATAGAAAGAAAACCTGAAGGAGGTTTTGAATACATTCAAGAAGAATGAATATTCTCGTGAACGATCAACTATATATACTCAAAATTTTCGAATCAAATTTAGATGGGAATATATGATATATTTATGAGTACTTTTACAAATCTACTTTGTCGTTAGCCTTTTCGCAGTACACTTCTTTCAGTTATGCGTGTAAGAAAAAAAATTGCATAACCGTAATGAAACTTGATGACACATTGTCAATGAATACATTTAGATAAAGAAAAGCAAACTTAAAGAAGCATTCATTTTAACGACACAGTGTTCGAAAGCAAGCAACATATATGGCTAGCAAAGTTTCTTCATCTTTATTGGCATTACCCGTTGAGATTGTCTATCGTATTCTTGATCATCTCGAGCCAGTAATAATTTTATTCTCGCTTCGAAATGTGTGTGAACGGCTGAATATGATCACTGATACATATCCTCGATATCAGGTAAATTTCACGTTTATCATTCAGTCAGATTTTTATCGTGCTCAAAATATGACTCAGTTTAACCGATGGTTATTTCATTTATTTTAGTTGTTAATTTCAGGATAGTAAAAAGTCAAGGATAATATTTTGACGTGGATGAATATTACTCAAAAGAAAAGAATCACTATGTTATTGAAGCAATTTCCAAAGACTTTATTGAGTTTCTGCTTTTTTCTGCAATATTTTACCAAACAGAAAACAAAGTTAATAGAATTTTAAAACCCATCAAACGTTTTTGCATCGCAATTTTGTTTTCCTCCATCATTTATATCAAGGACTTCTTCAGATAAGTTGAATTGAAAATCATAGAAGAGGCCTACTTGATTTTCACGAGTTATACCCTTGTGAAATTTGTGTAACTTAAAAATTCATTGAAGGAATGAAGCCATCAAAGCAAACGAAACGTTGTTCCAAGAAGTTCTAGAGCCTAAGAAATTGTAACAACTGTCAGAAATTGAGAAACTCTAAAAATTCTCTGAGATCATCATAGTTATGCAATCATTCAAAGAATGCTAGTAGATCCTTATAGTCGAAAGAAAGAAATAAGAAGAGTTTTTGATACATTTTTACTCTGACACTTATCATAATCTTTAGATCAAGTGAATGAAACATTATTTTTTTTTGGAAATCGGTGTTTTCTAAAAGGAAGCTTACTTAAGGGAAAATGAATAATTTATTTGATTCATAGAATGATCAGTTAATACTAAGAACTTCTTGAGTTCATAATTCTTCTCATATAACAAGCAATTTCCTAACTGAAATGAATACAGGCCTTAAACAATCATGAATAGCATGTTTTGTATAAGATTTCAGATGATTTAATCAATTCCTCTACTACCAGTGTGCATAGTTTTGTTTTTATCGAAAAGCGTCTATCTTTAATTTGATGTTTACAAGAGTGATTGCACTTCTTTGTTTGAAAACATCCATTCAATACCAGTTGATCACTAATCTTTCTTGAAAAATTAATAGTCTCTGGTTCATTGAAGTGAACGACTTACCTAGAACGACAGAGTAGAATACAATTTGAATGTATACATATTAAAGACCGAAAACAATAAGAAAAATTTCAATCGGATTTGATTCGACTCATCCTGCTACAAAAAAAAACAGATTAGTATCAGCGCACATGTTACTATTGATAGTGCTGTGAAAATTCATCGAATCACCTACCGACTTTGACTTTTTGTCGGATTTATTTGCTGACTAATAATACTTTTTCGTTTTAAGTTCATTACCAATACATTGATTCATAGTTGCTCTTTCAGTTTTTATTGCAAGAAATACTGAGAAGTCAAAGTTGGCAGGTGATTCTGTAATCTTTCGCAGCACTGTATGATTTAATATTCTTCTTTGTACAATCTACTTATTTTTCTCTTGTCCCACTCTAGTCACCTTTTCTGTATGTCATCGCTTCATACATTTTCAAAAGTTATTTTGTTTTTTGTCTTAATAAAACTACGACAGGAACTAGATTGTATAGAATAAAATGACTCATAAAAGTTCTGTATATGTTGACTTGACAATAACGGTTTAATTGATATTTGAAACATCAGAATTCCAACCACGGAATGCATCTATCTAAATTGGACGAGCGTAAATTGATCCCTACCAAAATTAACTGAAAAACTTTATTATAAAGTATAACAGTTTCTTTCAGTCACAGAAACAAATTTTATTTGAAAGAGTACATTAAACAAATCTGAAAGAAATAATAAGCAGGAATTACTTAAGGATCTTGAGATCAATTATTAACAATAGATATTGTTTCTCTAATGCTATTAGAATATTATGAACTGTAATATCGTTGTGAATTCTCAAAATTCATCATCCCCAAATATTGTTATGGAACTAAATAAATAGCTATCGAAAAAGTTTTGAACCTATTAAAGGATATTTAAATAATAGTATATGTCTGCATCATTTTATTACATATTGATAACGAACAATTGCTGTTATAAAAAGCACAAGCAGGCACGCGGATAAGTTCTCAACTACTATTGTTTTCTTTCTTTATTTGTATAACCAGCGTCAAAATCAAGCCATTTTCTGATGACTCGGCACGACCCAGCTTAGAATGACACTATTAAAGTGTGTTTCTTTTATGGAAAAGATTTCTGAACAATCAATGCCTACAGTCACTTCAGTCATTAAATTAGAATATTGTAAAAAATTTATTATCATAGTGATCACGATTTAAATAAGGTTGACTGATTTCAATGCTTGAAGAACAACATGAGAGACAAGTCTAATTACTTATTGAACGAAAAGAGAACAAGATGTATTCCTGGATATTCTAATGTTTTGAAGGCCATCATATATTAACGTAAATTTTCAGAAGCCAGATGTCTGCTGAACAATATGTAAGAGTTAGATTGGTTACTAATTTTAGTTGCACTGCTAATTTTAGTGCACAGTTACCTCGATTCTACTTCAGTAAAATCTATGCCACTTAATGTAGTTGATAGTGTACACGATCTTGTGTGTATATGAGGAATATCGTTGAACCAAATAAATCCTCTGATTTTATTTGTTGGCTAAATGAAATTTCCAAAACATTCATGTAATAAAGATTTCTGATTGTTATCAGTTGCGAGCACAATTACTCATGTAAAAGTTTTTACGAGAAATCAGAATAAAACCGATTATTTTTTGAATGAAAATCGATTAAATTGGTGTTACTTATTTCTGATTGAAACCAGAATCTTTTCGCTTTAAAGATGGATTCACATTGATTTTAGTCTTTTCTGATCAATTAATAAAGTTCTATTGTACCAAACAGGATAATGAGGTCTGTCAGTCAGCATGGAACTCTAAAATATTTATTGGTGTTTTATTCTATTTTTCTTTTCTATGAAACATTCTCTATCTTTTTGTTCTTACTTGTTAATCTTTGCTTAAATATACTTCAATCTCTTCTAATTTTTTCAGTGTTTTGTAATCCAGTAAACAAAAAGAATAATTGGATCTCTATTTATTCGAATCCATTCGATTTCCTTACTTTTTAGAGTTATGAAACCGGATTCGAGTCAATTCAACTCTCACTACTATAGTATGAAAGATATTATTCTTTTTCCATATATCAGTTACTAGTATTTTTTTTAGTGTTCTTTTCTATGTAAACTATTTATTTTTCTCTTCTCCCGTTCCGGCCACCTTTATCTATATATGATCTATTCATACATATTAAACCAGCATTGTTTCTTTATAGAACAAAAACTACATTAGAATGTAAACTCTATAGAATATAATTAATCATCAAACTTCAGTATAAATGATTACGAAAACAGAGGTTTAACTAATATTTCAAAGATCGAAATGTCACCGACGAGATGAATCGATGAAAATCAGACCAGTGAAAATTCATTAATACCATAACTAATCCGAAAAAATTTTGTTTCAAACATAATAACTTCAATACATGCACAAAAAACCTGACAGGCAGAAATTTCTCAAATATCTCCAGATGGTTACAAATGTTGTTTCTTTTTCTTATATAATCATAGGATTCAAGGTTAAATGTCCTTATTTTTCTTCTTGTGAAAATTTATCATACTAAAACATTCTTACTGAGATAGTACAGCACCAACTACCAGAGCACTCCAGAACCTATTTGAACAATATTTAAAGTATTATAATAATTGTCGCCAACATAGGACTATCCTATCTGCACTACTATTCTTTTTCTTAATTTGTACCTGTGTAACTTATTTCAGTTTTCCACTTGAAGTTTCGGCCATCCTTTTTTGTACTCAGTTTCTCAAGAATTCTTTAACAAGTACAGTATTCGTTCAGTCTTCTTAGGTTTCTCACGGTTTTCATCATCTAGCCTCCTATTCAATCGATATCGAAATGTGTTTATCACAACTGTCCTTCAAAGGAAGACTCAGTCAATATCGATCACTATCATATTGAAGAGATATAGAAACCACACTTTTACCCGGACTAATCCAAATTGAGACTTTTTCTTGTCAGACATGACAAAAACAAGATCAATTTCCTCGTAGCTCATTCTAAACTCACGTGTTTCTCAAAAATTACAAATGATTACCTAAACATGAAATATCACTAACGCATCACAGAAACTTGAACGCTTGTCCTAATATATGCTATCATTTTCCTAACAAGAATTCAAAAAATCCTGAATAATTTTCCTATAAAACAAAATCTAATCGCCATTTTCACAAGTCAAAAAAGACTTCCCACCTTCTTTTATCATCATTCTTCTACGAAAATAAATCTCAAAATGATTAGTAAGAACTACAACATTGACAACATTTTTTGTTTCTACCATCAATAACTACATCCACCACAGCGCGTGATATACAAAACAATACGATGACAGTAGCTTACATGAGGATAAGCAATATTCTTCAGCTATCACCATTCGAATCCCAATTTTGTATAACTACCCCTCTCCTCTACCCCTACACGTAAAACTTCTTTTACAGTTCTCCGAACAACGACTTCTTTGTCTCTTTCTTTTCAATCCATTCGACATATTTGCGACCAATCACAAAATACATTATATAAAGGATCCTATTTACTCGACATTCATACCATATAGAGGCACGATTAGCAAAAAAAATATTTCATTCATAGTCAATTACGCATAATCAAATAACACTGCACTGTAAAAAAAATTCGTAGAATACTAAACCCTAGTACTTTAGGAAAATTTTCCTAAACCCTTAAAGGGTTTATGCTGGTGTATTAAACCCTTAAAGGGTTTTTGTGCGAAAGGGTTTCTGAGAAAAAGGGTATTTGAAAATAAAAAGGGTATATGACTAGTGAAGAAGGGTTTATTGTTCCACGCTTTCGTGAAAAGGGTTTATTAGTCTACGGCCAAGAGTTTATTGTCCTACCCTTTCATGAAAAGGGTTTATTGTTCTACCTTTTCATGAAAAGGGTTTATTATTCTACGATCAAGGGTTTATTGTTCTGCCCTTTCATGAAAAGGGTATATTATTCTACCGCCAAGGGTTTATTGTTCTACCTTTTCATGAAAAGGGTTTATCATTCTACGGTCAAGGGTTTATTGCTCTACCTTTTCATGAAAAGGGTTTATTATTCTACGGCCAAGGGTTTATTGTTCTACCTTTTCATGAAAAGGGCTTATTATTCTACGGACAAGGGTTTACTGTTCTACCTTTTCATAAAAAGGGTTTATTATTCTACGGTCAAGGGTTTATTGTTCTACCTTTTCATAAAAAGAGTTTATTATTCTACGATCAAGGGTTTATCGTTCTACCTTTTCATGAAAAGGGTTTATTATTCTACGGTCATGTGTTTATTGTTCTACCTTTTCATAAAAAGGGTTTATTGTTCTGCCTTCTCATGAAAAGGGTGTTTTATTTTATATTCGAGAATATATCAACATTTCTTTTGATTAAAAGTTTTTGTTCTATGTTCAAGGGGATATTAGTATGCTTTTTCATGAAAAGCTTCTTGTTTTATGATATAAAAAATAACTTTTCTACTTTTGGATGTTGACTACTCTTTGATTATTGTAAAATTTTGGCATTAGCATGACGCACGCGTGCTGAGAAGTGCATCATAATGCACTTTACTAACTATTCTATTAACTTTGTTTCCGAACATCAGCCAAATTCTTGATATCAGCAATTTCGATCGGATAAAAAGAAGTATATGAATCGTCTTTTATAGCATTTGTGTTACTGATATTCTGATATAGAATTTATTGAGAAAAATAAAAAAAATTATTTTACGTAAAAAAATAACTCGGTTCGTATTTGGAGATCTTTTTAAAGTTTTATATTTTGCGACGATTTATTCTAAGGAATCAATTAAAATAATAACAAAAAAAATTTCAAAAAAATAATTATTGTATGCATTAAGATAATTTTGATCGTTACACATTCAAAAAAATTATTTTCATACAAAAAAAAAGATTTTATCGTAATCTTAAATTAAAATTCAATTTTATGTAAGATGTTAATAAATTAATTAAATAAAGATGAAAAGTAATATTCTTAAAAAAGATAAATATTTTCAATTAATTTTTTTCTTGTATAAAAAAGTGAAAGCAAATAAATATAAATGAATTTCAGCTTAAATTATTATAAAATAAATACTTGTTACGAAACCTATTTTTTAACATTAAACTTAAAATTAAATTAAAATTATTTATTATGTATATTTGACCTGTATTAGATCAAAGTAAAGCAAATTTATATCTCTTTCGCTAAGATTTTTTCTCAAAAACACTTGGTGAACGTAAAACTATTTTGTTCTAATCGGAATAAATATAAATTTATTTTAGTTTTCATGTACTACAAATTCAATGTTCTTCTTCAGAATAAGATTTACACGATATAAAATGATTTCGAAGTAAAACAAAATAGTTTTAAAATTCACCAAGTGTTCTTGAAAAAAAATCTTGGCGAAATAAATATAAATTTATTTTACTTTAATTTAATACAGGTCAAATATATATAATTAATAATTTCACTTTTTTAATTATGAGTTTAATGTTAAACAATATATCGCTGAATAAAAAAATGCCCAGTTTATAATAAATTAATTTAAAATTAGCTTTTATCTGTTTGACTTTTTCTCACAATAAAAGTCAATCATTTAAAAATTATTCTATTTTAATCGAAACAAATTATAGATTTATTTTATTTTAATGCACTATGAGTCGAATATTTTTTTGATAAATTAATTCATTTTTTAGATCTTAAGTAAATTGTCATGATCAAAATAAATTTTCTTATAATGAAAAAAAATGATCATTTCAGTATAATGCATAGCTAATTTCATTGACAATAATGGCATAATCATTTTAAAACAATCAGAAAACTAGCAACTATTATGTTTATTCTGTCTTGTCTAAAAAACCAAAGAATAAGAAGTTACTCAAATTAAATTTACCTTTTTAATTAATTTAAATAGAAAAATGAAATTTGACTGATAATTTAAGCGAACGAAAACTTTGAAGTAGTAAAAAAACAAATAATAGATGAATAAAAAAATAAAATATGTGTTGAGGTTTTGACATAATCTTAAAGCAACTGAAATATTTTAGATTTTATGCAATATTAAGATAGGTTTTGTTCGAAAAACACGATTTCTTTCTTTCGTTGAGGAAAATTGAGATAAATCTAACGACTTTCCTAGTATTCGACATGGGATGATATTGAATTATACAGTTGATAGCACCATCTATTGATTATTGTTGTGATTAGATAAACAACCATGCAACAGAAGCTCATCAAAGTGATGAATCAGATGATTTCATTTTGTTTGAGATTCAGAATATTTTATGCTAATATGCATTGAGATTTAATGTAATATACATATAGCTGTGTTCAACATAGTCGTGATAGAAAATTCTTTAATTTCTTGATATCTTGTTTCTCATTCTTTATTTGCAGATATTATTTTTAAAAGTATAAAATGAACTGGTCTTGTGAACAAGTAATTGAATGGTGCAAATCGTTCATTTATGATGATTTTATTATTTCTCAATTTCAAGGTCAGTTATTTTGTTTTCTTTCTATGTGTAAATAATGTGCGTATGTTTTATTACTTGAATTCATTATTTATAACCGATTCTGGTTAATATACTTTTTTGTATAGATCAGAAAGTAATGTAGAGTGTGGGTGTAGTTTAATACTCTTATTTACTATAATTTAGTATCATTTTCGTTTTCGGTTTATATTTTCCTGAATAAGATAAACGTGTAAGACTAGGCGAAGCAAAAGAAATTTAAAGAAAAGTAAATGTTGTGGTTGTCATTGTTTTTGTTGGCTTGAACTTTGTCTATATGGTCTTTGTTATTGTTGTCTATTGTTGACATGATTTTGTCCATATGGTCTTTGTCATCGTTGTCTATTGTTGACCATTGTTATTGATATATTATATAGTTGTCTTTTGTTGAACAGTTTAGAAATATATATACGTTTAGAAAAAAACTTATTTCATACGTTGAATAGCTTCTTTTAATAATAATCTTGTTATTTTCACATTGAGATAATTATGCCATCATTCGTTTGCCCTCTTTGTCAAAACAGTCGTGAATTTACAAATTTCGGAAAATTTTTTCACCACATAACCTTGTTTCACCAAAATGAACATAATTTCCATATAACTTGTGAATTAAATTCATCATGTGGTGTTTGTTATCGAAGCTATGCGGCCTACAAGGCCCATGTTTATCGACACCATGCAAATGAATTACATTTGTCAGAAGAAAAAAATGTTTATTTACTCTCTACAAATAACAATCAACATTTGAACATGGATTCCAATATCGACTTAAATTCAATGAACCAAAATTTGATAATAAATGCAAACGACAACGATGATAATGATTTATCAATTGATAGCTCTGAAGCTCGTGCACTTAATAACAATCAAAAAACACCAAGTACTGATCCACAAAATTTATTGAAATTATCTTTTAACGAAGAAAGTAATCTTACATTTTTATCAGATATTCAAAAGTCATTTACTTATTTTATGTTACAATTACGCGAGAAATTTTGCCTTCCAAAGACCACCATCAATTCGATCTCTAATTATATCGTCACATTGATAAATAACATAGAATCACTATTGGAACAGCAAGCTATCGGATATGATCCAAGTAATACAACAAAATTATCATCATCGAAAACAACTTCTGAAGTAAACAAGGATGTTATTGAATTACGACTTGTTAGAAACACCATGAAAGAGGTCTGCCATGCAATTGAAGCTGTTACACATAATGAATACCAATTCTTAAAGTACTGTGAGAAATATTTTAAGTATAATTCGCCACAGGAAGTAATTGTATCAGCTCCAGGTGAAAATTTACAATATAGTTACTTTGTTCCAATTGATCAAACATTGATATCTATATTACACAATCGAGAAACCGTCGATCAGATTTTGAATAATATTAAACAACAACAAGAAGCTGTATTTAAAGATGAAGATATAATGTTTTCTTTTCGTGATAGTAATTATGGATTTAGAACTGATGATGATAGTATGCTCATACAATTGTATGCCGACGAAATAGGCTTAACGAATCCCATCGGCGCCAAAAAAGATAAACACAAAATGTTCATGATTTACTTTTCTTTGGAAGATATTCCAGACGAACACAAGTCTAAATTAGATCAAATTCATTTAGTCGCACTTTGCGAAAGTATAATAATTAAGGTAAGGTCCTATAATTATGGAACAACTGAAATTCTAAAGATTTTTTAAAATTTATTCATTAATGTTAATTGATCAAATTCAAATCAATGCCACAAATAATAGACCACTATTAGATGTCCATAGATATATCTTTATATTGGAAATGAAACCTTCTTTCATTAGAGAAACCTTTATTGTTTTCAGAAATTGAGGGGCGTCCTATAATTTTGGGATACCCTGTATTAGACTACCTTGAGTATTCACATATTGTGCTTCGTGAATAGAATTTGGACCGTTTTTGACTTTCTCAGGAGTGATACCATATTTTTCGAATAAACTGCTAATCATGAACATTTTGTTAAGGATCATGCTAAAGCTAAACGCTTCTTTGAACCAATCATTAACAATCTTAATCAGCTGCAAATTGAAGGACTTGTTGTTAATGATCATCGGATAAAATTTTCTTTTTCAACGTTGGTTGCTGATAACCTAGCTGCTCATCAGATCGGCGGATTCCAATCCAATTTTAGTAATGGTCATTTCTGTCGACGTTGCTTCATAACATATCCAGAAAGAAACTTACCTATGTCAGCTATGAATATTGCAATTAGAACCAGTATTCTACATGATGATTTGGTCCAACAGATCAGTACAAATCCAAGCAATTCTCCATTGATGGATGTCGTCGGTCAAAGTGTTCTTCATAATCTTCTTGGTTATCACCCGATCTCATCATTGCCAGCTGATCTTATGCACGATTATTTGGAAGGGCTTTGTCCGATAGTTATCATAAGTTTGCTTAAAGAAGCATCATCAATGCACTTATTAACTTATGGTGAGATATCACTTGCTATCTAAAGATCGGGTGAAAATCAATGATAAATAGAATTTTGTAATGTGTACTTGAAAAAGGAAATTGAGATGAATCGATTTTCGTCTTTTTATGAGATCTCCATTGAAAACATGTTCATTAGAAGATTGGAATGAGTAACTTAAGAACGATTAATGATTATGAATCAGTTATAATCGATATTATTCGTATTCTATAATGCTTTGATAAAATTTAATGAAAAGTATCTCCTAATAGGTTATTGTAGCTTTAAGGAAAAACTCATTCTCATGTTTAAAATTTTAATAATCAAACTGTTCAGTTAAGAAAATGGCTATGGTAGTAAAAATTTGAAACACTTATGAAACTGAATTAAAATTAAACGCGAGTAGCTTTTAAAAAAATAGTTTAATAGATCTTACCTAATAGAAACTTTGTACAGTTATAGGAACAAGCATATCTATAACACATTTATGAACAATTATTCTTAGCATATAAATCTTCGATAGTTAATGCTAAAGCCAACCAGTAATGCATGACGTTTGCAGATCATGTAAATACGTAGTAATTTTTCAAATTTTCAATTCTATTTATTTTTAAACGCTTAGGATATTAATGTAACAATAGAATCATACCATGATTTGGTAGAATCATATGTTAATACAAAGACTTCAAAAGACGAACAGCTTTGAATTAATACAGTCATTTATAATTGATTCATTATTATTAATCTTTTTCTAACGATTGTTTTATTCTAATGAAAATCGCCACCTTTTAATCTTTTATTTTTATTTTTTATCTCTTCTTTTTTTTATTTCATTCATTTTTCTTCTTTCGTCTTAATTTTCAAGCCCGCATTCAAGAACGCACAGAAAATTTCCAATATGGTTCTTTTGATGCAGTCGATCGACCTCCTCCTATCCTCATCAAGCACCTTAACAAAGATCGAATAGCAGCTACAGCTTCACAAAAGCTTTGCCTTTTTCGATTGTTTCCAATCATTTTTTATGATCTTATTGATAAACTACCATCCATTATTGTGTACAAACAATTACGTGAAATAATTGATCTAGTTCTTTCAATACCATTTAGAAGATCATGGTTACCCATTCTTCAAGAGTTAACTCATGCTCTACATCAATCGATGCTTACTCACTTTCCATCTAAAATTATTCCAAAGTTGCATTTTTGTACAGAATATGATCAAGTTATAAATGATTATGGTCCAGCAATCAAACAATGGTCAATGCGTTACGAAGCATTTCACTCATACTTCAAAAAGATCTCATTAAGATCAAATAATTACAAGAATATACCAAAAATGTTGGCTACTAGATATCGATTAAAACAAGCATTTACATCATGTAGAACGATTCAATTGCACAGCTTCGACCAAGCAATCGTAATACAAAAAGTTAAAAATAATTTATTTGATACTCTAATGAAACAGATTTTGATTAGTCATTTTGGTAATATTGATTTTAGTAAAGATTTACAACAATGCAAGAAGTTTTGTCATCAAAATGTTGAATATCGTCGTGGTAGTGTTTATATAATAGATTTAATGAATGTTCATGAAACGCCAAGATTTGCTCAAGTAGTTCGTATTCTCAAAATGAATTACAAATGGTGGTTGTTGGTGGACTTATTGGAAACTATTGGCTACAATGAGAATTTATGTGCTTGGGAGATAAAATCAAAGAATAATTATTCTATGCTTGATCCATATTGTCTGAAATATTTTTATAAAGGACTTGATATTTATGAGTTAGATAACTCAAGTTTTGTTTCATTTTCTGCACGTCTCACTTTGTATTGATACATAGTATCCCAGAAGTTCTTATCTGATTGAAATAAATATAAATTTCTTATTGATCAAACTAAAAAATTAATTACATCTGGTCATCATTAAATCTTTCTAAACTTCTTTTTATATCAATAGATATTAGAAACACTATGCGACTGAAAATCATCGTATTATGTTCAAATACGAAAATTTAGAATAGCCATATGTAATAGATTTTTCAGATTAGAGACAATAATAAATTTTGCTACTTTACTAAAATAAGATACCTTATCATCTACCTGAATCATCAGCAGAATAGACAAATTTACTATAGACTTAAGATTTGAAACATAGTGTATTTAAAACATTTAAAAGTTATGTTTTTGTTTAGATCCATATCCTTTTAATTATTTTTAATATTAAAAGAAAAAACATGATGTCTTTTCTAATTTTATAAAGCACTAAGTGTGGAGCTTCCTTAAAAAATTAAGAGTCTTAAGATTTTCATTTTTTTAATCAGCACAACTATATCTCTTACATATTTTTTTAGAACACGAAATTGATGGTGAAACTCTTTTTATGATGGACAGCATTGAAAAATTAACATTATTTCCAAAATTAAAGCAAAAGCTTTTATTTTTACGAGAGCGAGAAAAATTGTTTAGAATCAACGACGATAGTTCAATCATCATTACTGATTCATCATCAAGTTCTACATTAAATTCTAGAGTTTCTTCTTCTTATTTCGAATCACAAATTAATTTTTTAACAGATAATAGTATGAATGATCAAATATTAGAGAAATCATCAACAAAATCAGAAATAAATTTAACTTTTCCTGATCAATATGTTATTCCAACATTGCCAAATGCTTTACTTGAAGATATTGAAGCGGGTGCAATTCACAAGTTTGCACCACATCATGCTAATCGTCAAGTACTTATTGATATAATAGCTCATGATTTAATAAACAATTTCAATCTTCTGTAAGTTAAACTTAATTACGAACGACCTGGAGTGATTTCAAATAAAGACATAATTTATGCTCCTTGAGTGAAGCATACTTCTTTCATAAAGTGCTTTTTGTGGCATATATAAATTTGAAATATTTATTGAAGCAATTTCTATTTTTAGTACTATTTTTTTGAGCTGCTCCGTCTTTCACACATTTTATGTAGATTCATTCAAAAAAGGTTAATAAGTAATTGAATTCTGACTGACATGTGTTCAATAAATTCTAGTAATTTTTCAAGTAGGCAAATCGGTATTGTGACGAAATTTATCTATTCTCGCATACAGTACATGAGAAAATTATTTTATATCAGTAAAATGAACTGAAAACTATTTTAGGTTATCTGAAATGATCGGGCGCTTTTGCATATACAAGTCTATATTGAATCTGTCAAGATTTTAATGAAATGTGAGATTTCTGGTTGCCGTAGTAGTTTTCTTCCTGTCTCAAACAAAACAGACAATGCTAATACTACAATATCTTTATCAATCAAGGAACTGGATAAATAAACAGTTTAATGTCATATTCGTTGAATTTAATTCTTTATTGATTTTTTTATTATTATTTAGCTATCCAACTCGTAAACAATTTGATGATATAGGTACAGCTATTGTTCGTAAATTGAAATTACCATTAACAAAAGACAATGTTGTAAGTCGACTTTTATTATTTAACTTAAATGAATAATGCGATAGAAAATTTTTGAATATAAATCTGCGCAATTTATTTGGTTCATGTGTTGTTTGTATCTTTTACGTTTCCTATTCATCTATTAAGAGAGGAAGCATTAGTATCCGATATAGCTAATAAATAAAAAAAAGTAATTTTTCAATTAAACCAAAAAGGAAAGCAAAACATTGTATAAAGAAATCCGAATAATACAATAGCATTTTGTCATAAGGAGAACGAGATATGCAGTGATATGCTTTCTGGAAACGATTTAGCAATTCTAACACTCAATAAAATTACTATTTCCAGTTATAATTTGAAGCATAGTTGATTCTCGACTTGAAATAGTCTAGTCAGTAGAATCCATTTCATATTTAAAGTAGAGATTTGCTAGATGAAACAAATCAAACTTCGATTGTTTTATATTTAATTAAAATATTCTCTTTTCAATTGATTTTTTTCTTTACATTATTTCTACAACAATTTGGATATATTTTTCGATAATGTGCCAAAAGAAATCCAAAGCTTAAAACAATTGTATACATAGCTGAAGAATATTTTTAGCTTGCTTTATAGAGATGCCGTAAACCACATGCATACTTATAATGGAACTTTATGGATTGATATCTTTCAATCTTAGAATCAAAAGGCATCAACATTCAAACTCTGAATAACTTGAAACTGTAGAAGAGAGGATGACTGATACACTTTCAAGTTGTTTCATTTTCAAAATTAGATTATCATTTGTAGCTAAGGATTGAGAAACTAACTCTAATACAGAAAGACATAATCATTTCCCAAGTATTTATTGTTTTGATCCATCGTATATGTACTAGCTAAGATTTTTGTTTTTTTAACTAGGGAATTTGGAAAGATGCTATTCAAACTAAACTCAAACGAAAACGTTTTGAACATCGAGATAATGAAGAAGTAAAAGCTTATCAGTCGAGATATTCAAAATTTGGATCTGGACGTCCAGTCAAAAAAATGACTGGTGAAGTTGCTGAACGAGATCGACAAAAACAAGTAAATATCTATTACATATATTTTGGCTTTTGATTAATTTTTTTTCAGATAATGCTGATAACTTACGATGATGATACATTAATTGTTATTCAAAATAAAGCAAAAAAGTTACGTGATGATCCTCAACTTGATCTTACTATTCTACTTCAGTTATGGAAAGAAACTCTTCATGTTCGACGTAAAGCTATTCGTAATCAAACAACATCAGAAATTCTTGAAGAATTTCCTGGATATAAAGACCCGATGTTGGTGAGTTTTTTTGTAACTTCTTTTATTTGCATTTAATAAATTTATTTCTGCAATAGATTTTTGAAGAAGTAAAGATGATAATGGGAGCTGATTTACGTGCTGTCGTACGTCGTCAAATACCAATTTTACTTGAAAAGATTATTGCAACACCTGCTTTTATTACAGGTTATAACATGAATTACAATATTTCAAATAATCGTGTGTCTTTCTAGATTCTCCACCAATACAACTTATTCGTGTGCTTTGTCGTCAATTTGATGAATCAATTCACCATTTATATTGCAATACAGTAAGTGCTTTGCTGTAGCGTTGGAAGATGCATCTTTTTTATGTTTTACAGAGACAGACAGATGAAATGTTCGTATTGAACTAATGAAACAAAATTTTTTATAAATAGTTGCGCGTCTTTTTCAGAAAGAAATAGTTTAGACCAATAGTTTCCAAAAATAGCTTGCATTTGTGTGATGTACCAATATTACAAACGTTTTTATTGTTTGAATCTTACAGAAAAAAAAAACTTCTAATCGTTATGTAGAATGATATGATAGTCTCAGCATATTTTCACACGAGTTGATCAGAATGAGCAACATATTGTGGCTATATAGCACACAAGTATTTTTTGGTTTGCTAATCGTGAACATTTTTTTTCTAGTCACCATCAAGTCCATATCCATCAATGGTGTGTACTGATAATACAATCAATGTATATACAGATTTTCTTTCAATTGTTTCAACAACATCACCTGATGATGGATTAGCACTTGTACTAGCAATGTATGTCGTTTTCGAACTAAATTTTCCTAAAAATGGTCGAGCAATTCGATTTTTATATGCAATCATGTTTGGTGATACAAAATATTTATCAAATAAAATGCGTAGTTTAATCAAGGAAAAGAATATTGAAATTTATACTGAACAAAATCGAAAAATTTGTGAAAGTACAAATTTGGTTTTAAACAGTCAC
>CAJNOL010003090.1:665-26888 GCA_905250125.1 Rotaria sordida | reverse complement strand
CGAGGAGTTGAAAGTGGAGTACACTATTCGGAATTTGCATTCTATGGGCATTCATGTTTGCCAGGTAAAAACAACGAAGGAATTGGTTTACTTTTGTTTCATTTTTTTATCAAAATTTTTGCTATTGATACCTTTTAACATTTAAAATAGTTCAACACTATTGAATCAATGACTTGTTTTTCCTAAATATAGAAACTCATAGACGAATAGAAAATATGGTGAAGATGACGATGACACAACCGACAAATGCATATATGACAGTCACCAATGACTACTCGCAGCCATTGATATCAACGACATCAATAAATATGAATATGAAAAATACATTTCCTAGCCAAACGATTGGAGCAGGTAGAACAAGTTCCGTGTCATATATTAGTAGTGGGACCGGAATATCCCAGTCGTATTTCGACATCGCTTGTGGATCCAACACGATGATGGTAAATAAGGGGCAGAGAACTTACGTTACCACTGTGCATTTCTCCGGACCAGAAGGTCACATAGGAGCACTACTTGCTCCGACCAAACTATTTAGCAAAGATATCGATTACACATTCTACTTTTTCGGTGGTCCTGGAGTCTTGCCACCCTTGATTAATAGCTTTATTGCTGCTAATCTTCCAGCTATTGTCGCGTATGTGTCAACTAATTCACTCTCATTTGATCTCAATGCTGCTATAAAATTAACCATAAAAAAACTTAATCTAACTCCACAATCTATCTATTGCAGTTATGCTGCACTATCGCCAGCTCATTACCAAGAAAACAATCAACAGTGGCACATCAATATGATCTTCAACTTAAATGGCAAGATCTTTGCTTCTATAATGTATCATGACGTGAGTATGAATTTTAATGCAACTCTCGATGCCGCTTCCATGTTGATGCAAGCAACAATCAACATTAGTGATCATCAAGGTTTCTCTTGTATAGTGGCACGATTGGCGTTCTCTATTCAAAATTTCAGTATCAATGACGACTTATTAATGCTCTTAAAAACATTCTTCTCTACATGGTACAAGCTTATTGATACGCCTTACCATCTAGCAAGTACACTTAACATGAAATACAATAGCATTATCGTTGACAAATTGAAACATCGCGTTTGGTAATTTTATAAATACAACATTGATTCAGGATATATTCAATATGAGATCGTTCTCTAATAGAACGTTTCCTGAGAATATTTATAAAATGGAACAAACAGAAGCGCATTACAGTCGCTGGATGTCAACTTCAAAAATCCAGTCGAAGACACTTTCACAGCTAAAAATTCCTGGAACTCACAATTCTGGATCATATGGTCTAACACGAAAATTATCTCAAATCATCTATGGAAATATCAAATTTCTGTGGAATTTACGTTGGTCACATCTTGTTAGACTATTCTTCAAACTGCGCTTCGAATATCTATTTCACAGAATCGAACCATTCGACAGCAACTTGATGACGGTATACGCTTTTTTGACTTGCGGATTTACTATGATACAGATGGATCCTTCTATATTCAGCATGGTCTTCGTGGTCCTGAGCTGAATGATGTACTCTATCAAGTTAAAAGTTTCCTCGATACTCATTCTATATCGGGTGAATTAATTTTTCTTTCTATTTCTCATACCACTTTTGGTATTGATCCTGGAATCCTTCCAGCTAAATTGGCGACAATCATTCAAAATAATCTCAAATCATATCTCTATATGCCTGCGAATTCCGTTGGAGTCAAGAATTTTGACTTTCAGAGTCTGAAAGATATGACCCTTTTTTCCATTACTACTACTAGGTTACATAGGGCAACACCGAAGGTCATCGTTCTCAACATTGACAACGCCGATGATTACTATTGCAACGATACAGTTGTGAATACTAGAGGATTTGCAGATTCTGGAAGATGGACATTCAATTCTAATGGCGTCAATAGCATTGCAGAATTAATAAAACTCGAATATGAAGGATTGGAGAAAAACAAGAAATCCATGTATCAAATTAGTTGGACACAGACACCACAGATCATGGATATTATTCAAAATGTAGTGAATCATCTCAATGTAAATGTATCCACAATGTTGCTAAAACAACTAGCATTAGAAACTAATTCGGTATTTCAGGAATTTTTGACTAATCATACAACGAGCATATTTAATCTGATCACTATGGATTGGTATGACATTAGCTCGACAGTTAATCCTGTTGACATTATCATCGGACTAAACTGATATTATGAATATTGTATCGGTTGTCACGTATCATTTTATGACTTTTAAACTTTGAAGTTTTGTGTGTTTTTCTCTTTTGTTTTATGTTGAATATATTATTATATAATACTCAATTATATAAATAAACAAGGAAGGATGTGAGTATACGAAATACTATAAACTATCAATCAATCAATTATTCTCACTCTTATCTTCAAGACAGTTCAAAATGAACATGTTCTGTATTCTGAATGCAAAGTATTTATACAATTGTATAATAAAAGTTGGACGACAGATTCATGATATAAAAATGTTGCCTAGTATATAGATAATCAATTATTGAAAACTAGTAAGTCAATTTGAAGATAAAACCATAATATTATTCTCTCGATTGAAGGAAAGGTGATGTGAAAAAAGTGAAACATGTTTGTCTGTAGGTCTCTCGCGTGTCAAAGATGAAAAAACACCATCGCACATGGTCCTGAGAAATAGAGAGATGCGAATGATTCCAGATCTGGACCCAGGTCTATGTATATAAAATGAACTTCAGATTCGATCTGCATTAGGTTACAAATCGAAATATATAACAAATAATCAACATGTTAATAATATCTGTTCATTACTTTTACATATTAGTACGTTTTAATACAAAAACAAAAATAACCTTTCGTTATTATTCTTGTTCGTCGATGATTTCCTCATAACTCAATTGATCATCATCAAAAGTTCGAGTTTTTTTTTCGTTATTAAGTAGGAAAACAATAATCCTTCTTCATCATCATTGTTGGTGACTTTTTTTCTTCTATTAAATATTTGTTTGTCATATGAAGTAACAGAACGAGAGAAAAATTACGACTGCACTCGTACTTCGAACTTTATGTGAATTAGATAAAGTTTTCACCTTTTTTCACGTTGATTCATAGACATCTGCATCATGTAAATTTGATAAAGTGATGTCTTATTTTATTTGTAGACCACTAAACTTTATCATTTTTAATAGACTCGAATTATACAAGAATGTTAATTGTTAAAAGCTTCGAAATGAATCTTATCAATTTTATACCTAAGATATTGTATTTGATGTTATTTTTTTGTTTAAGATTTCATTTTATTAATATGGCTGAAGCAACTACTAATAAAACAAATAATGATATTTATATTCCTTCTGTGATGAAAGCTGCTCAACAAAGTGGTTTTGGAGAAATACGTGATGTTCTGACGCTCAGTGAGAATGTCTCTGTGCCTCGTCAATTATCATCTAAACAAATTCTTGTTCGAGTTTATGCTGCTGCAATAAATCCAGTCGATTGGAAAGTATTAAATGGAAGATTATCACTTGTTACTCGATATTCATTTCCTCATACACCAGGTACTGATGTTGCTGGTGTTGTTGTTGATATTGGTTCAGGTGTAAAACGTCTTCGAATTGGTGATAAAGTTTATGGAGATCTTACAATTCATGGTGGTAGTTATGCTGAATATGTTCGTGGTGATGAATCAGTTTTTACATTAAAACCAAATAATTTAACAATGGAAGAAGCAGCTGCTATACCTTTAGCATGTGACACTAGTTATCAAGCATTATTTAAAAAAGTTTCACCTCCTATTGGACCAACAAGTAAAATATTAATCTGTGGTGGTAGTACAGCAACTGGTTTATATGCAATTCAATTAGCTAAAGCAGTTGGTGCTTATGTTACTGCAACATGTTCACAAAGAAATTTTAGTCTAATGGAAAAACTTGGTTTGTATTCTATTATCTATTCTATAGAATTTGTTTTATTTTTATTTTTATTTATTCTTTCTAGGATATACAATAACACAAACAAATATTGAGATAAATAATGATCAAAATCAATTACATATTATTGATTATAATGAAAAAGATTTTGGAGAAGAACTTAAAGGTAAATATATTTAAATAATTATTTTATTTTATTATTTATTTTTTATCTTCAGATCAAAATTATGATATTGTATATGATTGTGTTGGTGGTGAACAACAATGGATATCAGCACAAAAAATATTGAAACGAGGTGGTCAATTCATTACTATTGTTGGTGATGATATTTCATCTATTATTTCATTAAAAACATTGGTTACAGCTGGTTTGAGTATACTAAATAGAAAATTTTGGTCTGTTTTTGGTTCAGTTCATCATAATTATATACGTCATGTATTATATGAAAATTTTCAAGATCTTGATGATATTCGAACAAAATATATTGAAACAGGAAAAGTTAAACCTTTAATTGATACAATATTTGATTGGAGAAAAGATGGTGTTGAAGCTTTATATTCAATTTATGAGAAATCTAAAAGTGGAAAAGCACAAGGAAAATTAATTCTTAAAATAGCTGATGAAGAATAAACAAATTAATTTTTTTTTAAACGTTTTTTTATCAAAATAAATTAATAAAACGATTTTTGAAAAATTTTTATTATTTCTCATGTATATATTCTGTCTGGATTTATAGAAATTCAAATTCAAAAATTCTGATAAACTGATCAAAAGAACTGTAGATATAAGATCAATTCCTGTCAAAAGAATTCATCTGAAGTTTCGAGCTTAAATTGTCCTAGATATAATTATTCAAAGGGAATTGTTTTTTGATAATAGAGACTTTGTAAAAATCTATAATGAATACAATTATTTAACCACAATGAAAAGTTAGTTCTTAATAAAAGAAATAAGTAATATTTTTCAGTGAAATGTGCACTCAAGATCAATCAAACAATCCCGACTGTTAGATCTTATATGATTCTGACAAGACGATATAAGAATTTACTGTATGATCTCCTATGATGATTAATATGATCTAAAACAGAAAATAAATGTAATTAAAATACTAATTTATATTTATTTAATCTAATAGAAAAAACTAATCTAAAATAAAGAAATAAATATATCTTTTGTTAGATTACAGAACGTCGGTACTCAGATCAAGCAATACATTTTAATGAAAGCAGAAAATACATCATTTCATAGTGATTATGTGATTGATAGTGTCACAATCAACATAGCACCTGTCAAATGAGCTATAATGACCATATAAATTTTTGTCTAGTTTTGTCATGATGTTCATTTTTCATTTGTGATACCGATAAAATGATGTTTAATGGAGAATAACTGCCTGAATTAGAAATAGATATTTCTGTTTTTGGGTGAGTGTGAGGGTGTGGGTATGAGTGTGGGTTGGTGTGGGTGTGGATGTGGGTGGGTATGGGTGTGGGTGTGGGTGTGAATGACAATAGTAACACCCACACCCACATCCACACCCACACCAACCCACACCCACATCCCACACCCACACCCCACACCCACCCCACCCACACCTACCCACACCCACATCCACACCCACATCCACACCCACCCTTCTTACTGAAACAAGTTTTAATATATTTGTATACTTAATTTTTTTAAAAGTTTCTCACGTATGTTTTCTCCTTTTTCATTAGTCATTATGTCGTTATCTAGAAATTTATATAGCTCGGATGATTCATAAAAGAAGATTCAAATTATTTTTTAAAGAAGTGTAATACATTTCTACTCATTTTAGTTTATCATTTGCTGTATTCGCTTTGTTTTTATTTTCGTCTTTGTTCTGTAAGACTTTATATTATATATGCGCTCAAGCGTTATTTAAAATGACTATTAAAAATACATACTATAGCACTAGCGTTTATATAAAAAAAAAGTGAAAAAAATTTAATACATTGTCGAAGTACGAAGTACCGAAAAGTACGAAGAATTACGAAGAAGTACAAGAAGTACAGAAGTCCGCTTGTTCCCCCTTGCTTCTATGCCATTGTTGCGCTACTTTCTGATAACTTATCCCATCGATCTATTTCTAGACTTATTGATTACATTGAAATGAGCTTACGAGATCAATAGATTACGCAGTATTCATTTTAAAAAAATGTTGTAATAAACCTACGAAAAAAATCATGACAAAGAACTTCAGTAAGCCTTGAGCGGCCGCTCGGCGAAGCGACCGCACCGTACGACCCTTTGAACGAAGGATGGTGCGGCCGTTCCGCTCAGTGAAAAAGGCTTACGGAGCGATCCGTACCGCCGCCACTATTTGAAAGTTTAACTCATATTTTCCGTCGCCACTGATCGATTTTTTGGGGCAGTGCACATCTCTGACAATAATTTCAACAGTTTTTTCTAACAAGTAACGTTTTTCTTATTTGCTGATTCATCACGGAATCTTTCTTTGTAAAAATTTTCTTTAATTTTTGAACTATTGTATTTTAAATTCTATATTTTCACTTTTTTATATTTTTTCTCATTGTTTTCTATTACAAGACTTCTTTACTTCAGAGAATTGTAAAAGAGAGGAAATTTTACGTGAAAAATTTATGTCTTAGTTTAACATTAGCTAAGTGATAGATGCAGAGTATAAAATTCATTCACTCATGTCCTATGGAAATCAATCAGAGTGAGCTTTCAGTGTGGGGATAACAAACATCATTAAGAACACGTTATAAATAGTGCGAGAAAAGTGTTCGGAACTATTTATTCACAATGCGTTCGTAGCTGGAGAACAGTCTGAGTTTGCCTCGACCTAGACAACTTCTCCACGCACTATTACTAAAGAATAGTCGCTTACTAAAGAAAGAAAAAAAGAACTAGTTAAGGCCTTGTAGACGTCGTAATATTTTTTTTCTTTGGAGACGAAACAGAACGACGATGCCATCGGCTTGTTTTTCTTTTTTTTTTTTTTTGTTGTTACAAACATCTAATCAAGAAGAATATATAGCGTGTTGTCACGAGAAATAACAACCATTCGTACTCAATGCACACATGATTATCTATCGTTCACTATAGTAGAGACAAATATAAAAAAAAAGAATAATATTGAATGTACAATTTAATTTTTTATAGATTTATTATTTTACTTACGAAACCATGGATCCAATACCGACAGACATTGAAGCGATGGAACAATTTGAAGAGAACACCAATCAAATGAAAGTGAACGCAAAATGTTGTACTGTATATTTCATGTCAGTAGTAACATGAGTTGACAATATATATATATATAGGGTGGTCCAGAAGTAACCGGGCATAAAGGACATCCTATAATAACTGATGATAAGTTGTTAATAATATTTTTCATACTTTGTATTGATGTAGAGAGCTGAAATTTTTATCACATATATATCTAATCAAGATCTTTATTTATTGAAAGTTCCAGCTCTCTATATCAATAAAAAGTATGAAAAATATTATTAACAATTTATCGTCAGTTATTATAGGATGCCCTTTATGCCCGATTACTTCTGGACCACCCTGTATATATATATATATGCTAAAATATTTTTTATCGGTTTAGTTTAATATCAATTTTCTCAATAATACCATTAGTTGCAATTACTATTGGTCTTTATTTTCAAAATCAATGTCCAATCAATCGCTGGATTCCTAGGTGTTTAGTTATTTTGGGTTCATCAAGTTTAGGTCTAGTTCTTTTCGTTGTCTTGTATCTCTTGTAAGTATTTATTTCATCTCTCTGGATATTTTATTTTTGAAACGTAATGATCTTTTATTCTTATATCGAATAGACATGCCGGTTTAACAAAATTTACCGATGATTCAAATTCAACACGTGCATATAAATGTCGATATTGGACAATTAATTGTATTATTATTATAATTATGATCATATTCATTCTATCCATATTTATTTTTAACGGTATCTTCTTAGCAATAAGACGTGGTGTCAAAAGAAGGATTCAATTTGATAATTCAACAGAAATACACACATATTGTCATCCAATTCCATATTATAGTATTGCAACTTTTACGATCAGCACATTGTTATTATCAACTATCAGCTGTTTGTACATTCGTGCAAGATGAGAATCGTGATTATCACATATTGACTATTGCATAGAAATTGAAATTGAAGATGTCAAGTTCAGCTGTTTATTGTTATGACTATCGGTCATCATACATTTTTAGTTAGATAGTTTGGTTTTTCTTGGATGATCATATGTATTGTTCTGTCTTTGTCGACTCTTATGTCATGTATTAGATTCTTCAATTCTTTTTCTATTCTTTTCTTCTGTTTCAAGTCATTCTTCTCGAATAAGAGAGAAATCGTTGGTATGACACTTTATGTGAGAAAGACGGGATGTTCTTGAAGATATACAGTTCACGAAAATTGAGATTATATCCTTAGTTTTTTTCCTTTTGTTTTATGTACAAATAATAAATTTGACAGAGTACACATAACTATAGAATGTAGGATATTTGCCTGGTAAGCAAGTATATATAGATAAGTCATAGTTGTATTCGAGTGAGATTTAAATAGATGTACGTCTCTATCACAAAACAATTGTTTTCGTCTACAACTTTTTTTAAGAATCATTTACATTTTCCGTCACTGTATACAATTCTTTAATATGTTGACACATGATACATATACAAAATCATTCAAGCAATAAGTATTAGAAGAATATTTAGTAAACTAACATGAATATAGTTTTAAATCATTAGTTAAAATATGGAAAATATGTGGTAATAACTTATTAGTTAGACATCGGTATCAACTCCGTATGCATATATTACGAACTGTATTAAGGGTGGGTGTGGGTGCGGATATCAATCTTATGATCACTGACACCCACATCCACACCTGCACGCACACACGCGCCCACACACTCACACCTACACCCACACCGACACCCCATACCCACACCCACACACCCGCACCTACACCCACACCCACACCCACCCACGCCCTAGTTTTGGGTGGGTGTGGAGGTGTAGTTGTGGCTATGGGTGAGATGTCTGTGTGTGGGTGGGTGCGGGTGTGGATGCAGGTGTGAGTATGGGCTTCGCGTGTGAGCGCAACACTTAGTCACAGACACTCACACTCAATCGCATCTATACCCACACTCACATTGAAGACAATATTGACTAATATTATTGCTACATATCATAGCTAAATAAATCTAATGGACATTTTATTATTATTATATTGGATGACTAATGATCAAATAGTGCAGAAATGTAGAGTTTTGTTTTTACTATCATTGTATATAAAAGGAAAATTTCTTCAAGCATTCTATAAGAAATTGATATAGCTTCTTAAAGACTTTTGGTATACCCTAAGTACGTATAGTGTTCATCTGAAACCTTTCGGTCAATTGATTGCTACTTGGCAACCTAATGATGTTTGTTTTTTTTAGAAATTTAGTGAACCACATGATTTGGAGTTAAGTGTGAATAGTCGTTCATTCTTCGTAAGTGAAATTCATCCAAATCGTATTGATTCTTTTGATATTCTCTATTAATTGTCCCGAAAGAATATGTTTTTTCTTTCTGAGCAATAATCCACAGTCATTCTTTTGGTAGGAATCATTCAAAAAGAATAATAAAAGAATTTACAGTTCATCACCGGTAATATATTTAATGGTAAATCTTTTGTTTTAACTATAGAATATCAGTTTTTGATTTGACAAAAAAAGAGAAAAGAGTCAATTAAATTGTTTTGTTAAAAATATATGATTAGTTCAGTTGAAAAGACCTGGACAAAGCATTCTAAGTGATTTTCAAATCAATGACATGCAGATCGATTCTTGTTGTGAATATTAGAGGTAGAAAAACGATATCTGAATATTTTGCTTAGATTCTATCGTATCTAAATAAAACTCTTGGTAAGACTAATACTTCAAATGTATAACAATTTTCAAACATGTTTACCATTTGGAAATTACTGAACACAATGCTGAAATCATCAACATAGGTAACATAAGCAGTTATAAGAGGTTTCTACGCGAAGAAAATGACCATTTCCAGAGAGTAAGATGCAACAATAGAAGATAAAATATCAGCCATGATATTAATAATACTTGCGTGAGAGAGAAGATGAGTTATTTGTAGAAAAAAGGAAGTTTAGAAAATGTTGTTCTTCATAAAAGATACAATGGTTTCAGAAAACGATCTCTAATAATTTAGGATTTATTTTGAAATTCTTTTTAAAAGTTTCATAGAAATAAAAAGTTCACTGCAAATGATCATCGAGAGAAGAAAATCTCTCGAAATATCGTCCTTTCGAAGTTTCTAAATATGATCATGAAATCGATACAGACACGAAGCATTTGCTTATTTATTTTGTTTTTTCATATTTAGCAGTATTTTCAGTTTTCTACGATTAAATTTACGTCCCATTCCATTAGCAGACAATCTATCGGCTTGTCATAAAACTGATTTTTCACGTTGTATACTGTTAGATAGATTTTTAGTGACTGAGACAAATATCCAAAAAATACATTCCGATGAAAAATTTTATATTGCAGTCAAATATCTTAATTAGAGATTGTCTACTAGAATTTTTCAACTAATATTTGAAATTATTTTTTAGATTGGTTATTAAATTAAGTAAACAACCAGGTATTACAACTTAACTCTTTCATAGAGCTATGAAATCTTAGTTACTGTGATTTCACTAGTCATATCAAACTTCCCGTAAATGATAATTTGGGTGTGGGTGTGGACTATGGGTGTCTACCTGTTGTGTACCCATATCCGCACCCCACATACACTCACACCCAAGACGCACATTTACACTTCCACGCACACCCGCATACTCACACTGCCCAAGTCTTGTAGAGAGCAGTTTGGTCTAGTTTATCTCTCAAAAAACAGCATAGCAGTCAACATTTTCGACGTAAGTCAAGTGTTCTGAAAGTAATCTTTATTTCAAAACATATCTTGCTGTTTTTTGCGAAAATGTGTTTAGTACTTATAATTTATTCGTACAGAAGAGTTTTTAAAGCTTCGGTTGATCTGTTAGTTGCCACCGAGAGTGCGTTGGAGTCGTGATATAACGGCACGTGTATTCATAATGAGCTCCTGATTTGGTGATTGAACTTGTAATAGATAGTCTAGAGATCTTTCGAACGCCTTTATTGCTTCCTTTGATTCATCCTGTCTCATCAAATTTGAACCTAAGTTGTTGTAAGCTGCACCAATATCAGCAAAATCTTTTTCAGGTGCATTCTCCTGTATCTTGATGGCTTTATTCAAATATTCTCTCTGTTTTTTGTAGTTACCTTGTTCAAAATAAAGCGTTGCAATTCCGTTGTACGGTTTTGAAATATCTGCATCAACAGGAAAAAGTTTTTCGTAGTTTTCAATTGATTTGATGTAGTATTCCAGTGCTTCTTTATGGTGAGATTGTTTGTGATACACCCATCCTAAGTTGTAATAGCTTGCCGCTATATCCGAGTAGTTTGGGGAAAGACTGTTGATGCGGATTTCAAGAGCTTTTTTCACAAATTCAATAGCTTCAGCATACTTGCCTTGTTCAGAATAAATTGCACTCATGGTATTGTAATTACTTCCCATTTGAGGATGATTAGCTGGCAAAGACTTGAGATTAATTTCTTGTGATTTGTTACACCAATATAATGCCTCCTGCAATTTACCTTGTTTTTGGTAGGTTGTACTCAAATTATTGTAAGTCATTCCAATGTCCGAATGATCTCTTTGAAGTGAAATATTCTGTATTTTAAGTACTCTGTTGTAATATTCAGTTGCTTTTTCATAGTTTTTGAGTATTAGAAACACTTGCGCAATATTGTTGTATAGCGTTGCCAGCCGAGGATCATTAGAAGGTACAAGAGGAAAGAGAATCGACAGAGCTACATTGTAAGTATCTAATGCTTCTTGATAATGTTTCTGTTCACAATGGAGTAGTCCAATGTTATTGCAAATATAAGCAATCTTGCTAGGCTCCAGATCGGGCAATGATTGTTCAAATTCTAGTGCTTTGCTATAATAGAATAAGGCATTTTTAAGATCACCTTGATGACGATAGGCTTCTCCTAGACTGTTATATGCGCCAGTTAATAATATAGCTGATTCTGGCAAATGTTTAAGAAGGATATCGGCTGCTTTTTCATGATAATATATCGCTTTTGACTTTTGATTTAATTCAGTACATATTGTACCAAGATTGCTATACATTTGATAGTAATAATCAAAACTGCCAGTGATAAGAGGATCATCGAGTAACAACAGATGATACTGTTCGGCATTCTCGAGTTTACCCATTAACATCATCAAAGATGCTAAGCTAATCAAGTGGTTGTGGTTTTTATCAAAAAGACGTTTCTTCGTATGTGCGGTTAACCGTCTTAACTCGTCATCTTCTTCACCCGTAAGTTTCAGTTTGACATTCCAAATACCTTGATTGTCCTGATGAACTGAGCAGATTCGAAATACAGCACCCATCAAAAATAAAATTTCACTTTCTGCCTCTTCAAAAACACTATCTTTTCTTATATCTGCATACGGAAATTTATTAACACTCTTGTCAATATCGATTTGAAATAGAACGTGTTGTCGATCATTGTTTCCGCTGCCGCTACCTGCATAAACTTCTGCCACGCTTGCATACAGTGTTGTCGACAAAAAGCTGCATACAGAGAAGAAGCCACCTTCATTGTGTCGAATTTTTCGATCAAACTCTTTACTGTCCATCAACTGACCTCTATAAACAACTTCTGTTCTTTCCGTTCCAGTGGCAGTTCTCTGTTGTAATTCATGTCGTTCTTTCAGTTGCTGATGAAGGCCTTTAATAAAGAAACGAAGAGAGTAGAGCGTATCAACGTCCATTTCTCTGCATGCTTTGTTCAGAAGACGATAGAGAAATGTGTCACGTGTGTACCAGAAAACAGCAGTGTCAGGTGTATAGTAATCTTCGGACTCTTCGATATGAACCAACTGCACCTGATCATTGGCATATTTCTTACGACAATATTCAACCATTTCTTCTCTGGTTGATCGAATTTCAATTAGAATATCTCGCAAGAAGGACGAATACGTGAATTCAGGTTCCTGTTGTTTACTTTTATTAGTCGACTGACTAGCTGTAGCATTTGCGTGTGCAAAAAGATCAGCTGCGCTTGAGGAGGAAACAATGCAGAAGTCTTCGTGAACAAATCCATCTCTGCGCCTGCGACGTCGATCGTCTTTCAAGTACGACAGCTGACTTAAATCGTTTAATAACAAATTCAGATCTGTATAAATTCCATGTGTCTTCGTTGATTTCTCGGAATAAGTGAGCGGATTTCTGCCAGTTGATTCATATAAAATGTAGAGGGTGTGGGTGTGGGTGTGGGTATGAGTGTGGGTGTTTGGGTGGATGTGGGTGTGAGTGTGAGTGTAGGTGTGAGTGTTGGTGGGTGTGGGTAAGTGTTCATGTGGGTGTGGGTGTGGCTATGAGTGTGATAGAAAAGAGCCACAACACCCACACCCACACCTACACACCACATTCACATCCAAACCCACACCCACACCTACACACCACATTCACATCCAAACCCACGCTCACACTCACACCCGCATCTACACTCACACTCTCGCTCACATCTACACCCAGACCCAGACGTTGCATCAATACTCAAAACCATTGCTAATCAACTATGTCCAAAATTATCTTTTGATTGGATACTAAAGTGCAATGCTATTATGGAAAAGGCAACTTCAAATCAGAGGGCTGAAAAGGAAGTGGCAAACAATCAAGTACGTCGTATATTAAACGTATATTCTTTTTTTTCTTTGCTCGTTGACTCATGTTGCATGCGTGACATCATTCTTTGAAGTACGGTGATTGTTATTGTGCAGTTGAAACACTGTCGACTCTTTTTGTGCAATATTGACACAGGTGAAACTAAGTCAGAAAGAAGTGACGATTGTCGTATGTGCCTATGAGATTTCGCAGAAATAATCAAACGAACTACGCAGTCCATATGTTCTATCCTTCGCTTATATAAAGACAGCTACGTTAATCGAAAGTCTAAGCAAACACACTTTATAATGAGAACGATAGTTGTTATCATTGGTTTTCTCTTTCCGCTGGTTGCAGCGACGACGGACATACTGATAGACTCCAAAGAAGCACAGCCTCGGTTAATCATCGGCTTTGGTCAATTCATTTTGCACTACACCGGTAGAAATCCTCTTGCGTACAACAATTATGGGTGCTGGTAAGGTATCTCCTTTCTCCCTTTGCTTCGATTTATCAACTGATGAATAAACAGGTGTGGTAGTGGCAATCGCGGCACGAAAGTAATGGATGCTATTGATGCATGTTGCAAGACTCACGATGGATGCTACAAGGGCTGGAATGAAGCGGCCTCTTATTATATCAGTGTCGATTATAATTGTATCAATTCTCAGTCATCTGATCAATACAAGGCATGTATGTGCGACAAGACAGCGGCTCAATGCTTTGCTAGAAATACCTACAATCAAAATATGAAAGGACGATGTGGTTAGTCTGATTCAGGTTTTCTAAGTGAAATGATATTCTTAGGCTACTAGCTCAGATGATGATTTAAATTGGTGAAAAGTTGAAATAAACTAAATGGAAACAAATATTCGAATAGTTTAAACACAAAATCTTGAGGATGGTTCAGTGTGAGTGTGCCGGTTAGGGACGGCTCATCTGGATCCAACGACATCCTCATGATTCTATTGAGAAACGAGAGACTAGACAAAACTTTTCCTTGGAAATGCACGACGACGCAGGTGTACGTAGGCGTGTAACAGCTACCATGATCTAGATTTCATCTCCGCAACAAGAATCATCAGATAGCACAGAAATTCTCTATGATTTGGAAAAATGACTAGAACATAAAAATTCGTTTTTGATCATATTGATTGAGCGAAAGAAATTTTTATGTTTGATTCGCGTAGTATTGTGGCGGTCATCGACAAAGGTAGAGTTGAACTGAATTGCTCAAGAGTTTCGATCTTTCTGTCGGATGATTGAGGGATGTATATTGGTCTGTGTGATTGGATGATATGTATGTGTGGTAATAGTTTTATTTCTATCTAGAATGAGGGTGGGGGTGTGGGTGTTGAAGAATATAAAACCCAAAGCACACCCACACCCTTTTTTATGCTGATTCAGAATATGATATGAGTTTTGACTGAATCGTCATCTTTCTAACTCAAATCGGCTAAATATCAACAAAAAAGCACAAATTCATTTCGTTTGTTAGCTAACTTGTTTTCAGTCAAAAAATATTTTTATTTGACGAGAAAAGAAATTTCTAAAGATATTTTCTGTGGTTCTACATTTCCAACCCTATTAGCGCTCATAAAAGGAACACTTTATTTCTTTACTTTATCGATATTTAATAAAGTAAGACTAAATAACCATCGCTGTTTTTTTTCATATGTTCTCAAAGGAAAGCCTATCTTTTTCCACATCAAACTATCGGAGTCAAATGAACCGGAAAAAGACTCAACAGATTTGAATCAGCTTCTCAAGGTAAACAATTCAATATGTAGTGAAAAACATCGTAAATGGAAGCTAGCCGCTGTCTTGCGAGTCAGTCATAGTTTATTGTGTTTCAGTGTCTCAGGAACTAAAGAATTGATAAATATAATTATGTAAATAGTAACAAATTATTCATTTATGAAGGTATAATTTATCTTGCATATTACACTATCAGCATAGTAAAATATATCATCACAATTGCAAAAGAATCGTTAAAAAGAGTAACACATCGAAGAGATAAACAAGTAGTCACTTAATCAGAATGTTTTTTTTTCTTTTCCATTCTTCGCTTTGTCTCGCTCCCAATGCTCGTTTAATACCATATGAAGCTGGAAGAAAAAATATGCTGATTATGTTATCGAGCTTTCTGATGAAAAATAACTCATTTTGACGAACGAGCTATAAAGTAAAAATGAAATCAAATGAAGAGCATTATAGTCATTTCTCGTTTTCAAGTGCATCAACGTACAACTAGATTACATTCAACGCAATTTAAATGTCTGTAAACATGTTGTTTTTATGTATACGAGGGAAATGGCTATCAAAAAACGCTGACGAACGAAATACTACCCTATGCATTCGAATTTCTCTATATGAATAAGCTTATTCGTATGTTATATCTAATAAAAACAAATCGAAACAAGTGCAGCTCTCAGATGCATGTTCGTATTTATAAATTTTAATCACGATCGACGAATCATTCGCCTCTTCACAAAGTCATTTTTTTTTTATACTTTAGACTCACTTTCTTAATTTTTGATTTAATATTCTTTCGTTCTGCTCTTCACTGAAACATGCTGATGCTTCTTCGTTTATTTATTTTTTTATGCCATTACTGATATACAGAAAAAAATTGAAGAAAAGAAAAAGAATAACAGTTTGTTTATCTTAGCGTTTTACCATTTTGACATGAACAACTTACTTCGAGCTAAAATGAACTAACTCGCTTTGATTCTATCGTTAGATTGTTCTCTTGAAGTTTTGTTATCGCATTTTGTCATGAAAAATATATCTTATTTGATATCATTGCTAATCAGAAACTTGATTATAGAATACTAATCAAAGTCAGTGAACAGAATCGTAGGAAATGATGGACGTGACGTTTAAGAATGATCAGGATTTGAAATATATACAAAACACATCAAGCATGAACGTAACCACAATGGAAGTAACTAATACAACAATGACAAGCACATCTTCATCAAAAAAGCGTTCTTTGAGCAATGCAAGCACAGCGTCAAGCAAACAATGGAAGAATGAGCCTGCAGTAGACAACGATGAAGAAGATGCAGCGTCTATTAAGAAAAAATTTGTGTGGAACGATAAATGGTAAGTGGGAAGTTATTTTGAAATTGGTTTCTACTCTATTGCTAAAATATAGGCTCGAATTCAAAGAAACACCAAAGTTGGAAGAAACAAAAATAGATACGAAGTCAACGGTGATGTGGTATCCCAATTTCATATCGAAGGAGGAAGGTGATGCTCTATTCGATCACTTGATGGAAGGTACTTGTTAATGCAACTATTAAAAAGTAGAGATTTTACAAATTTTCATTTGTTTATAGAGTTAAATTTTGAACATACTAAAATGTCAATGTATGGAAAACCTGTCAACTTGGTACGTAAGTGAGAAAGCAGAGAGAGAGAGAGATAGAAAAAAATATTTGGAGGTAGTTATCGAAGTTTCTCTCATTTTTATATTTGAATTTTAGCCTCGTCTTCAATCGCGGTTTGCAGAAGAGGGTTTAATCGTCAAGGAACTCATGCAGAAGCAGAAACAACATGTTTGGACTCCACCAATGCGGAAACTAAAAGTTCAACTCGAAAAGCAGCTCGGTAAGCATAAATCTTGAATAGCGCAAATAGAAAAGCTAAGAGAAGTCATAAAGAGAACTATGACTAATGGTTTTTTTTCTAGGTGTCGAATTCGATTTTTGTTTGGTCAATTTGTATAGGGACGGAAACGACTACATCGGTTTTCATGCTGACAATGAAACAAAAGGCATTATTGCTTCCGTGTCTTTGGGCGCCACACGCAGGTACAATTTTCCTCCTGTTTTTTTACTTCTTTCAACCTCAATATTTACAATATATATGTTGCTAATAACTGTCATTTATAGATTTGTCATACGACATCTCAGTTGTTTCGGTAGAGTTCTTACACGAAGTAAGCAGCCTTTGACAACACCCGATAAGAAACAGGTAATTTAATTTAATCTTTCTTTTTTCTTCATCTTGTTATGTCTCGTTACTTTTCAACTTCTTTATCGTCGAATTTACTTTTGACTTCAATGTCTCTCTCTCTCTCTCTATTCTAGTACGAATTTTCATTGACGAATGGATCACTCATCGTGATGTTAGATGATCTGCAACAGTATTGGAAACATTCGGTGCCAAAGGACAAAAAGGTTAAAGCTCCTCGCATCAATCTCACATTCCGCATCAAACGGAATAAATGAAGGTGAAAGGAGAATTTTCTGCTTTTGTTTCTCGATATCATCATGTTTTTTTTTTTAATTCGATAAAGCATTTTCGTATAGAATTTTTTGTTTAGCAATATAAATAATATGATAAATCATAAGTTAGTTTACGATTTATTTTATTTTTCAATGTTTTCATATATTATGTGAAAAAAAGAAAAAAAAAAGATATCTATATCATATTATTTACATTGCTAAACTCAATTTTATATATTGTATTAAAAATCCATGTCATTTTAAATTTCTTGTGAAAGCATTTTTTTTGTATTTCTGCGATTTTTGCACTATCTTTGCAATACAGATCATTTCATCAAACTCTAAAAGAATAAGTTCGCAACTGAATCTCAAAAGTTCCTTATTCTTACGGAAAAATAATTATAGATTCACTGAAATGACGATGTATTCATACTTGCCCTAAAGATTAGTTGTAATAACTTCAGCGAATCACATAAGGTGTTACAATTCTTCCGTGAAACCTTCTTTGAATCCTTTCAATTGACTTTTGGCATTGTGTATCACAGGATGCGAGTGTGGCTGTCGGTTTGAATTGCTGTTGGTATGGAGATGTAGAGAGAACACAAACCATTACATCCACAATTATCTATTTTTTACATTTAACTTAAATAAATAAATTATTTCTTTGACTATTTCGATTAATGGTAACAATAAGATTTTTGTCAGGTCACATCGTTGTATTTTGAATTTCTGACATGCATTATTAAAATTTCGAATGAAATTCTTGATTTTTTTTAATCGAATTAATTCATACAACGTTTCCATGGTGGTCTTATTTTCGAAAAATTCTTCGGCATTATTCCAAGATAAATCGTAAATTTTTCGCACGATTATTTAGAATAACTTCAACTGAATGATTATTCATTTTATCACTTTTTTCAATTATAAATTTATCTATCTTATCGAAAAATTCATTGATGTTTTGTTTTGCTAAAAATCGACTTCTCGAAATTTGATTTGTTAAAATAATCTATTATTTTCTCATCGAAATATTCTTCAATTGTTGTTAAATAAAGAAAAATTTATTCATTTAAAACCGATGCTAAAATTTTTTCGAATTCCTCATCTTTTTTTTTATTCATAACTGAACTTAGTAATTTATCTAAATGTAAAGTAGTTTATTTCGCTTATCAGCTACATGTAAATGTCTTTCAAATTGATTAATTATTTCTTTTTTATAATTCATCAATTCGAAATATAATTGATTTTCTTGTTGTTCTAATAGTTTCATCAGGTAGATCATCTAATTCATTTTTTTGAACTTTGAATTTAACTCGATTTAGAATGGTATGTATCTGTTCACCACGATGAAATTGAAATCGAACGTTGTTTTCTATATGATAGAATAGTCGTTTTACCTAAAGCAATATTTTCTTCACTATCATCCAACTGTTCTCTGTTCTGCAATCTTGTTTGGGGTGTGGGTGTTGTTCTTTCAGTCACACCCACACCCACACCCTTATTTAGTTTATCCTTCTATGATTGGGGCTCAATCCGGAGTGATCTGGTCATATGATAATCCAACAGCAGTATCAACTTTCGATGATGATCATCCTCTAAACGTTTCAGCTACTAAATGTCATGATCTATCAATATGTCTTTGGTATGCATCGCCTCTGATCAAATTTAGCAGCTCAACGAAATATGCTCTGCTTGGTGAATGGAATAAATGGACAGCTATTAGCTCTCAACGGGTTGTAGCCATAGACAATGAAATCGGAATCAATCTAGCACTTATAACTGTTCAAGGTTTACTTAGTGAAGTGGTTCCATTCCTGGTCTTTCATTCTACCTTATCGATCGTCAATGTAACTTGTCGAATGCATCCTGATGAGGGTCAGGCTCGAATTGTTGTTTCAGATTCGAAGGTCGGTTGCTATTAAATCAAATGAATAAAACTTATGATTTTGAAATAAAAGTGTGGCTGTGCGTGCGCGTATAGGTGTGGATCTAGATGTAAGCAGTAAAAAAAGCATTTCATACCTACATTCCAGAACCTCATCATTGCACATCCATCCCCTGAAACGCGAGGATGCTCGAAGTGTAAAGTGGTTTTTTTGAGTGAGATTCAATAAACTGATAACAAGACCCAAATTTCGATAGAAAAAAAATCCATCTCGAAAAGGTTAAAGACAATTTTCTTCGCGAGATTGAACATAAGAGTCTTGTTTTAATTAATGAAATTCACAGTAGTGTAGGGTTTAGTTCCTATACTTGTAATTCAGAGCATATAATAGTAGGAAAACCAATAGGAGTGTTATACAAAATGAATACTTCACAGATTGAGCAGTTGGATAATTTGGACAATTCCATCCTTTCGGTGGAGTAAAGATAGCTGGATCAAATTCTTCTACAACAACCGTATAGTTTGTGAACCACAAATCCTGATAGACATCAAAGAATGGTTGAGGAAGTGTATGCTGATAGATGATACGTCCATCAACAGTTGCCGTATCGATGAACCAAGTTACAATATACGTCGCACAATTCCATCGATAAGCTTTGGTTGTTTGATAGTATAGTGTTGAGTTGTATAAGCATAATTCGGCAGTCCAATTTTGTGACAGAGTGATCGGGTTTCCTGGGTATATAACACAAGATATTCCATTGGATGTCAAGCTGGCATAGTATTGGTATTTGTTGGGAGGAGCAGATGAGGCAAGAAGAGTATCGTAGGAGATAGGAAATGTTCCAGCAAAATAAAGATCATGGGCTCGAAATTTATGGTTGGTTGAATCAATTATTTGGTATAAGATATCTGCGCCAGCAGGCAAATTATTCAATGCATTAATAAATTGAAAATGCGCAGTTGCTGTCCATCTTGGGGGATAGATAGGAGGATCAGGAGGTATATCTTCGACATAGGGCTGACTTATCCATTTCTCTGATCTATCCGAAACAGGCGCATTCACCAGGTGGCTGGTTATTGACCATGTAGAGATAAAAACAAATGAAAATAGAAAAATGACCTTCATGAATACATTTTTTCAATAAATCTATAAGTAAATGAAAAGCATTTGCCACAAAAGGGTGAGTGTGGGTGTGGGTGTTATTCTTCTTTTGACACATCCACATCCACACCCCAAAACATGTTAAATATATCCATCTATATGATCCATGCAAATTCTCAAATTTCTAGATCGATTAATGTCATAGCAGTAGCAAATTCATTCTTTAAATATAGACCAATATAATTGATCAAGCTAAAATAAACAGCAATGGGAGTTGAAGATTTATTAGAAAAAAACGTTACTTGTAATTTGTTTGCCATTAATAACAAATAACAATAAATTCACACCTACCTCACATCCTCATATTTCAAACATATTATGCAAACTTTTGTTATGTCGATATTACTTTAGTTACATAATATGTCGAAATTAATATGATTAATAACCTTAAAGCACCTGTATCTTTCCAACCATAAGTACAGTAAAAATCGAATGTTTCGCTCTAGGCTCGGTAACAGCCGCTAATATTTTTACCTTGTTAGTTTAGCAGTAAGGTCTTTCTTTTGACACTAATATATTTGAGTTTCTCAACTTACAGTACAAACATCTTCATTGTTAAATACAATATACAAGCTCTCATCAGAAATACAATTAATATTGATTGGACGCTAAAATATTGAAAATCGTTAGAAATCATGAGAAACACTAACGAATACACGAAGCAAAAAGTATCGAGAAATAGAACAGAACCCAGATTGTTCTTTCTTTACTCTAGATACCATATCCTTTATAAAAATTTATATTGATTATCATGCAAAAATGTGCTGTTCCATATGAATATTTTCATTGTAAAACTTCCACAAGGGAGAAATTCTGAGAGATTTAATTTGACCGTGTCCCAACTCATTTCAAGCTCTTCTTAAAACGAAGTTTTTGAGCAGAATCAATGTATCAACAAATCCTTTATGTTTCTCACGTTTTTTTTAATGAAAGCCCCTTAATTTGGAATATTTCGATTCCAGTTAAGGATTTTATGCAAAAAACGTTATTTTTTTTTCTAGAATAGATCTTCCTTGAGAGAAAAATCTAGAATGAAAAATGAAGTAGTTTCTATCCTTGAATGCGTTTATGACTTTTCTCGATAACTTGTATATTTTTCAAACTATTCATATGTACTTTAAAATGATAATATTGATCTCTTAATAATTGATATTCAATTAAATTATCCAAAATAACTTCGGCTGAGCTTGCTTTTTCAATGGGATATTAAGAATGATTTATTAAAAAAAAGAAAAGTAAAAGACTGTTCATCTATTTGTCTATATAATTTGTAATACTACAGAAGAAAAGTTATATTGTCGTATCGTAGACGAAAGTTACCAACTGTCAAAGAAGTCGCTAAGATCCTTGTTTTTTTTGCACCTGAAAGATAATAGTTGATAAGAACAAAAGATGAATATTCAAAAATACCCTTCCACAAATTGTTGCTTGCTTATTTTCTGTTCGTTATTGAGATCAAACATGGCAAACATCTCTTTAGCGACTGTCTCTGGGACAAAATTGGTTACTGAGCCAGTAGGTTGGTATTTTTTCTCAAAAAGAAAAAAAAACAAATAATTCGGCGAGCATTACACTAAGAAAAAGAAGAATCTTACAGTTATCTCCAAGAAGTCCATCATCTCGTCGTAACTAATTCGTCCATCGTTTGACGTATCTAGTCTAAAAATGAAAGAAAGAAAACTTGATTAATCATATTTTTGGAGCTTGACAAATGGAGAGAACAAACTTTTTATTGTATTAGAAATTTCTCTTCCGTTTTCGTACTCTAATAGGTTTTTTTTCATTTGAATAGCGCTTTCTTATAGGCTATTTATTATGTCTAGATATTTGAAAGGAAACTTACATTTCGAACACAAGTTCGAGTCTACTATCCAAATCCTCTTTATTTCCCATGGCAATAATTAACACAAATTCACTGAAATCGATTGTACCATCACGATTCTTATCAAACACAGAAAACATCACACTAGAACATTATAAACGATTGTGATAAAATGTAATGAAATGTATTGACATACTGGGGTACATCAGTCTTTTCATCTTCTGATTCCATGAATGCTTTAGAACACTTAAGGAATTGATTTTTATCCATCCTACCCGATGGACATTGGCGTTTGAAGTCCTACAGAGAAAAAAAAATAACATTTTTCTAAAGTCATGTCTTTGAAAGATATTTCACTGCTTACATCATATATATCTCGTATTTCTAAAAAGAGACACAGAAAAGTTTGAGATCATAATCATATCTCAATTCTACTTACCTTCTTCAGTTAAATTACTACTGACTTTAAGTATAGCTATTTCTAATAAGAGAATACTTTTACCACATTAATTACAATAAATAAATAGAGTACCAAACCTTTATCAAGAAGTTCGTCAGATGCTCTCTTCGTGGATAGTAAGCTACCCATAATTTTGATGGACACAGTTGTTATTAAATGTAAAAAGTGAATATCTGAAAAATCAATTTGAAACTGAACGAATACTGTTACCTAGTATCTCAGTTATGCTATTTAGATCATGTTGTATGTGTTATTGTTATTATTTGTCTTGTTGAATAAAGTAATATTTACCGGTAAATTGACAATATATATATATATATATAGAAAGAGAAAGAGAAGAAAAAGAAACTCGAAAAAGGTCGATACGATCTTAGAATATTTGTGATATGAAAATATGAGAAGAAAAGCGATGAATAGTACAAGTGAATGCGAAGGCACAACACAGAGAGAACCAACGGACGTCAAACTGTAGAATTATTTCTGCGACATACATTTTCAATCTCGCTCTTACTGGAACTAATTATAGTCAAAGAACAGAAAAAAAAACGAAATACATGTGCAAATTGCTGTGATCGATAATGAAAAAGGCATGTATATATGAGTATGTACTTCTTTCTTAAACAAATACAATACGATACGGAAAAAAAAGAACTTTTGCACATTCTTTTTTTTTCTATTTTAAACAGGAATCATATAATGATGATTATTCGACTTGTTGGAATGACAATTTCATGATAAATCTATTTTATAAATGAACGAAAACGATCAAAAAGAATTGGTAAATTGTTAATAAAAATATACTTTGTTGTATTATAAGAAACCAAGCGACTATTGAATAGTGAAAGACATAAATTTTCTTTAATAAGATCTTTCATTAACATTGACAGTGTTCAAACTACACTACTATTATGTTTTATTTAATTGATTAGAATTCGGCATCTTGCATAAATATTTCTCTTGAAAACAATATAATTTATTTAGAAAACAAATGGAATCTAAATCAAATCGATATACTATTTTTGTTGTATCGTAGCTTTTACATTAAATTGATTTTTGATATGATTGTGTAAGATTTAATTATACATGCAGAGTTGACTGTAGAAGTTCCATACTTTTTTTCTGGAAAAGAACTAACGATATCCTTCAAATGGTAAATTGAATGACATTAGAAAGCAATTCAGCCATATGCAAACACTTCTTTCTACTTATATTATTTCATTGCATATTCTTTATGAATTTCGTCTAGAAGAGATAGGACTTCAGTATATATTGAATAGACTCTTGAGAATTGTAAGACATATTGAAATAAATCAGTAATTAATAGCTGATTTCTTCTCATTAATTTATTCCTCAAAGATAAAAGCAATCTACTAATTTGTATTTTTAGTTGTCTAACTGATAATTGTACATTTGATCTGCTGAGTTAGAAATAAAATCAGTAGAAGATGGCATAATCGTTGACATTTTTTGTTCCTTCTAGCCTACACAATATCAAGTCTGATGTAGGAAAGAAAAGAGAACAATCAAACATAAGATGTTCGGTGACGTATTTGTCGCATTAATAGTTTGTGTAATAGTAGGGTGTGGGTGTGTAGGTGTGTGAGTGATGAGAGAAGAAAACCACACCCACATTCTTCTACTGCAAAAAAGATTTCCAATTCTGTCAAATGTAGCATCTCGATACAACAGGAAAAAAAAGTTTGAGTCGTTTTTCAAGACCGTAATCCTGACATACCAGATGGATAGCAGTATTCAAGGACTTTGAGTCTGTGATTGGTTTTACTCTAATAATAAATATCGCGGATATTTCAAATTTTTCTACTGAATCTTTCTTTAGACACATCTAAGAGCTGAGGAATTAGTCTTACACGAATCTGATTTAAACAGTTGCATGTAATGAACACTTGGAATATTTTTCATGTGAAAATGTCATTAAATATGATACATGAAAAGATGTTTCATTTTTGTCTAGCTCTTCTAAAAAAGTGTTTGCATAGTTGTTCTGTTTACTTTCATCTTCATCTATATTCACCCTAGTTCAGTCAATTTTTCCTAATACTTCATTGAGAAAAAAGAGAATCTATTGTATCTGTCTTTGAAAGCATCTTTGTTTTGAAACTTGTGAATTACTTGATTGACTTTGGTTGGCGGCATGAATGGCCTTGGCTAAAACAGCTTGCACATTGGGATAATTTGATGCACACTTCGATCGATACATTGTTAGTAACTTAGTCAAGTATGGAAGAGCGTCTGTGAATAAATTCATTTCTAGATGGATTAAGCCAATGTTGTGTAGTATATCAGCAACTTCGAGCTGATAGTTTTCTTCGTCGAATAAAAATTGTTGTTGAAGATCAAGAGTTCGAGTGTAGCGTATTCGACCTGTTTACATGCCACGCAAAAAATGCTGGGACATTCAAAAATAGTTTTCCAATATTTCAATACGTCATTCAAATTAAACTTGACGAACATAGTGAATATGCTTATTGCTTAAGCTTTGATATTATGATGTATAAACGCAAAACTTGTTTTTTATGTAGACAAACAAAGAGAACAAATTGTCCAGCAGCGATTTATAATGTAACCTAGATGCATCGAGCTTTGGCATCATTAGGAGTTCAATTCAAATGTGGCATTTCATATTGTAATTTTTTCGATTTTAGAATACTTTTTCCCTCAAAAATCGAGGACAATAATACATGGATTCTGCGCCATATTCTGTGAAATTTTCAGATCGATTTGTTGTTATCTTTCTGAGTTTTGACCAAGATAACTACTACGTTGAAGACCAACTGTAAGGGTGTGGGTGTGGGTGTGGGTGTGGGTGTGGTTGTGGCTGTGGCTGTGAATGTGGGTGTGGGGTGTGGGTGTGGGGTGTGGGTGTGGGTGTGGGTGTATGGGGTGTGCGGTGTGGGTGTATGGGGTGTGCGGT
>CAJNOL010003089.1:12925-26893 GCA_905250125.1 Rotaria sordida | reverse complement strand
GATGTGGGGTATGGGTGTAGGTATGTGGTTGCGAATGCGGATGTGGGTGTGAGGGTATGGGTATAGACGTGGTGCGGGTATGTATATCAGTTTCCTCTTCACCCACACCTCACATCCACCCACACCCACTCCTTAATTTTCCACACTAAAAAAGGTATAAAATTTCTGAAAATTTCTTCAGTTCAATATTAAAAGATTTTCATAATCTTCACTATTTAGTACCAATAAACTCCGTTTTTGACGGGCTTTCATTTGATATAAAATTCATTATGTCTTCTATTTGAAACTATAGCGGTACACTCTTGGAATAATATTATTTCCAACCCTGTATAAATCGGACTAGGCCGAAGTTCCAGCTGACTCATAACCCATTTTTGGAATCGATATAACGCCGTTGCGGCACGTGCTATAGCGCTCGGACAGCTTTTAAATTAAAGCCGATGTCAGTGCGCAACTTTTGTCCAAATAGAATTTTGAAATTCAATCTTATTCATTTTTTATGAACATTTTTGATGACAGAATCTGCAAATCAGCATAAAAAGTGGCTATCCGACGACAGTGAATTCCACTTTTCTCAGTTCAGAAACCAACTATAAAAAATTTGGTCGGACAAAAGTTTATCCTAGTTTAGACCTTTAAAACAAAAAAACAATATTGGATATAACCGGAACTGGGAGGGGATCATATCAATTTTTCTGCCTGGAAACCATGTTCTGAGAAAAACGATAAAAAAATTTAGAAATGGATTTTTTTATAGAAATTCGAAAAAAAAAACATTAAAATGGCATATCTTCAGAATTTTGTCCGTTTTGAAAATAAAAGACGCATATATAAAATCAGCTGTTCTTTATAAATTGTACAGCTTTTCACACTGCATCTTATGTTATATTTTGTTTTTCTAATACAGTATGTTAAAATAGAAAAGCAATGTCTTTCAAACACCGAAAAACTTCCGAAAATTCCGAAAATGTCTCGATAAAACATGGTGAAAGGGCTCCAATCTCCGTTGGTAAGTTTATTAAAACCTGGCCTTTTTGAAAAAAGGCATACATATTCTGAAAGAGGAGACTTCGGCACATCTTCCTATGATAAAATCTCAACATCGATTTTTTTCGAAAAAAAATGGTTTTTGTAAGGAGGGCTCCTCGTAATAATTGATTATCTAAATATTGTCCAAATTCTTGTCTCATTAAATTATCAACTGATAAATTGGGTTCAGTCAATTGTACATTGTAATGTTGGCAATTAGCAGGATTATTGATTTATATTGAAATAATTTTTTATGTAACTTCAGTTATATCTAGTACAGATAAATGATCACTTATTTTTAATAAAAGTTGAGCTTCTGTATAAGATTTTTTAATAATGAATAATGATTCTAAACATTTAAGAGAGGGTTTATAAGACAGTCAAAGAATTTACATAACATGATGAATTTTCGAATGGAAGTTATCCGATAACTCATGTCGAGCAATCTATTCTTCCAACAGTCACGATATTTGACTAGAAACTGTTTTTAATGCAAGATAAAAACGCGACGAAAAAGTCCGAATACAGGGTGTGGGTGGATATGGGTAACGATCAAAGAGACACCTACACCCAAACTCTCAAAGAAGAGATGAAGATGTATCGAATCGTATATTATAGCTTTTTCTAATACAATTTCTGAAGTTTTTTTATTCAATTTTCTAACCCTTGAAAAAATGCTTTTTTTATGAAAAAACGAAAAAAAAATTCTAGAAAATCGTATTAGAGGTTCGACTAGAATATATATTATTCCTGAATAATTAAACTTAAACATCTGAATGTTTCACAATTTGTAGATCTTCGATTGACGATTGGAATGTACAGGGTGTGGGTGGGTGTGGGTGTGGATGGGTGTGGGTGTGGATGGGTGTGGGTGTGGGCGTGGGAGAGTGGGGTGTGGGTGTGGGTGTGGGTGTGGGTGTGGGTGTGGGTGTGGGTGTGGGTGTGGGTGTCGGTGTGGATGTGGGTGGGTGTGGGTGTGGGTGTGGGGTGTGGGGTGTGGGTGTGGGTGTCTGGTTGAAATACACTCTCACCCACACCCACACCGAAGGAGGTGTGATGGTTGATCGATTTTCGGGTTCATCACCAGATAGTCTGGTGGCTCCAATATCAACAATCGCTGCTGATCTTAAGAAGGACGTGGTGGCAAATTATCAGTTGAATCAAAATTATTCGTGGTGCTTTTTTGTTGATCTTCGAACGATATATTTTTATGTGTTAACGGATTATGTGTAAAATTATTTTGATTTAATGAATACGATGGTGGATTATGTGGAAAACGACGTGTATTAGGTTTAGTTACATCATTGTTAATCAAAAGAAATTCATAAAAGCCGTCGTATGATTTTATGTTATTTCTATTTCGAAAATATTTTCTTTTAGCATCTCCTTCAACAAGTAAAGGTATAGCCACATAACGAAGATTATGTGAAATTTTATGTAAATTAAATTTTTTATCGGTGTTATCTAACCAATCGATTTCATTTTCTGATCCTGAAAACGGGCTAAAGTTTTTAAGGATAAATGAATCAAATTCATCTTCACCCTCATTATCACCATTATTCGACTCAAGGTCAGAGACCTTTGTTGCAACAACTGATTTTGGTTCATGGGAAAGAGGTACAATCGATTGTCGACGTTTTTTGTCGATCATAAGATTGTCGAAATTTGGATTACTTTCGGTTAATTCTATTAAGGACTCCTCATCGATCGTTTCTGGACGTGTTGGTTCCATTGTCGATTCAGAATCAGACATTTTTTATATCTTTATTTAAATAGGAGATGATGAGATATATGAATTACTCGAGATATTCAACAAGGGCGTCTTAAATTACTCAAGATATTCAACGAGGACGTCTTATATATCCTTGTATTTAAAAAATTAGTCACGTGATAGTGAAAATACCCAACAGATCGATATAGCCTAATTCAATTAATAATACACGCTGTTAAATTAATTGAATACAATGGAAAGAAATTTTTAGATTATATAGATAAGTTTATAGGCGCATAGTTAATGGAGCTAATACAGACCGAATAAAGTTTGCCCAACTTCTCCACCAAAAATGTTAGTTTTCTATTTAATCCAAAATCTTCTACCCACTAAATGTTAATAGGCCGGAAGGAATCAATAGAAAACTGCGATCTGTATTAGCTAGGTTAGTGATGTTAGTAATACTACTTTAACTAGTAAATTGATATAACCGACAAGATAATATAAGTCCAGATAATGAATATATATTTAATGATGAAATACGAGTGATCACGATAACAAAAAATAATCAACTGAAAACTGGGGAAAATATCTTGTTCATAAAGCTGAACGAGAGAGAGAAAAAGAACGAAAAAGAAGAAAAATGAATAATATAGACATATACATATGTTGGGAAACATCGAACCTCACATAGGTTACGTAAAGGAGAACGAAAAGAAGGAAAAAGGTTAGCGGCAACAATGTAACATCTGTTGACGCTAACAGCAATATGACTAACGATTTTTGACTATAATTCTGTAAATCTTTTTCACTTATTCTAGTATTCAAACAAAATCTAGTAATTTTTATGGAATAACCAACATTTTGTTTTACACTTTCAGATGACTATTTGCACAATAGTCAAAACGCATCGTATAAGGCTTTGAATCGATTCTATAAAAAGTCACCCCCACACACCCACCCAAGATAGTTTGCCCACATATAGATCCAATGTTCCTTAGAATATCTTGAAAGTCTCAGTCAAAAAGAATGTTCTCTTCTCGAGATATCGATTTTTCACAAAAAATAGTCGCTTCCCACAGAGAGGTCACAAAAACTGAGTTCACTTGATAAATCAATATCTCGAGAAGAGAACATTCTTTTTTGGCTAAAACTTTCAGGATATTCTAAGGATCATTGGATCTATATGTGGATTAATTTAGTTTCTCTGATAAATACCTAGAAATGGTTCGAAAATTTAGCAAAACAGCCATAACTGTTGAAAGAAGGACCATGGGCCCAAACCCTTTTAGGATTTTTCTTATCTCAATATGCTCTGTCGAATGAGATATGAATGAATCAAAACGGAGTTGGACACCTCGGGTACTTCCCTTATCAGTTCATGCAGGTATCTATAAACATCAGAGTCATGCATGATCTCACATGTTTTACTAAACAAGTTAATATCGACTATTGCTTTCACAAATCGATTTCATTCTTAAAAGTTAGTAGCAAGTTAAAATAATCTGTTGTTTTCAACCTCATGTAATTGCTTTACTCTTGTTCAAGTTAAACGAGCATTACTGGCTGTCAACATGAGAAAGGCATTATATCTTGTATGGTTTTGCTTTAGACGAGAAAGAAATGCATTGTCATTAAAATATGCTTTCTTCTCTTGAATCGTTTGTGCAAGGAATGAATAAACATTAGTTAAAAGAAAAACAACAAATGTTGTTTGCATTTGTTCTCTTGCATGCAATATTTCATCTTTCAGATTGTTATCCAATAATCAATAGTACAAGCTAGCCGAGACCGTCAAGATTTGTTCGAATATGGCGGCTAGTACTGCAATACTAAGGAGAAAGTACATCCCAACATATACGCGGACTGAAAGATCAGTAGGTCTAATTAGTTGTTTTGTTATTAAATGAATTCATTTCTATGAAGTATGGACGGCAACTTCGTCCATCACCGGTATCACCATCTATTCGTCAAGAAGTAAACGTTCAACTTGACACAATCAAGACCATTCCATCTGAAACAAAGTAGGAAATAGAAAATGATCCACCTTAAGCCACATCATTCTTTTCTAACAGGTCTCCTGGTAGCAGCTTACAATGCATGACAGCGCTCAAAATTTTCGCGATTACATTTTTCGGTACAGCAACTGCTGTGGCAATTGCTATGGGACTCAGTGTTATTTTCCAGAATTCTTCATGTAAATACATAATTTTACTACCAAATGCTGTGTCACTAGAAAAATTTCACTGAACGACGATATTGATTAGGAATTTCAAAATTTTGTCCTGTATGCCTTACAGCTCACCGCGCATGATGAGATTTTCAGTTGACGTTTATACAAATAAATTTTGTGTCCATACTGAATATCACTTTCGAAAAAAGTATTAGTGTCCAGCATGTCTGTTCGTGTCATTCTAAACTAACAAAACATGCTCCCAATGAATACTAGCTTCGTCCTATGAAAAAATCACTGCATGAAGACTAATGCTTGGACGGAAGGAATTGATTCATGAGCAGAATACATTCGATTGCTTGCATTTGAGTAGATAAGATCCACATCATCATGACTTCTTATTGATTTTAAGGATACTCGAGAGAAAAGTAATGACAGTTTGATAAACTGCGCTCTAAAAAAATCTGTATTTTTGGTAGCCCAATTTTGGTTTCCGAGGCCCTCAGAACCCACTATCAGTTAAGTAAAATCTCCAACAACGCCATATTATTCGACTCCACCAGGTTATACAATACGCTGTCAATTTTTCAATCTTACTGTCCTCAGTTTTTTTTCCACCCGATCCCTTTTCAATCTTAACACACAGAAATATCATCTAAGATAGACCAAAACAATAATATTAATTTCATCTATCTAAAAGTCTAAGTCTACCATCTGAGATAGTTAAAAGCGATGATGATAGCATAAATTAATACCGAACTATGTTAATTCAAAGACTTCGTCCTCAGTTTCATTTTCTTTGAAAAACTTAATTCGCAGCTTTCGAAACTCAAATAACCATCAAAGATATTAGGAAAAATTCGGAAACTAATCTAGTTTCGAAATTTTTTAGAGTGTATTGTGCTACTTTTTGACGAGATCACTTCTTTCAAGCAACTTGATTGAATGATAAGATCTTATCACCATAATATTTCTCTTAAATAGTTTTTCATGGATCGTCATAGGATTACAGAATCATGAAAAATAGTACTGAGCAGTATACATCAGAGCCTCAATTTCTCAAAATAGATCGTTGATCACATTCACAAAATCGTATCTATAAAACTAGGATTTTAACAGAGAATGTTATCTAGTTCTTGCGATAAATTAGAAAATGTTTGTTTCGCTACTTTTTTCTTTTCTTCACGAATATTTTAGCTACAATCGCAGCGACTAGAGAAACAACAACTACTATTGTTGGTATCACTTCAACAGCAGCAACGACAACTATAATGACAAGTAGGTACTCGTTCGAATGACTAGATTTCTAGAATGCTTACTTTGATATGTTTGTAATTCATGTATCAAAGCTTGATGATGATTTATGATTATGTACAATCTGAATGTGTTCTCAAAAATTAACTGAAAAAGAATAAATCGTTTGAGGACTTGAATACGATGATCTTGATTTTCTTGTTCTCGAAAGTCGTAGCAACATATAGATGATCAGAGAAAGACTAGTTCTTGAAAAGCTATTGTAGATTTCCATAAAATATATCATATTAGATAGATCTCCCTTAGATTTCGATATATCCTATATGTGAAGAAGGAAAATGTTATTCATTAGAAATAATCATAAAGGATGAATTTCTAATATTCTACTAGTAGCATATTAGCACTAAAGCCCTGCAGGGCATGAGTACCCTGTCAGAGCTGGGATCATAAGTTGTCAACCTGCGATAGAAATAATATTGCCAACATGCTTAGAAGATTTCGAAAACGAGAGAAGAGATCTTAAATCAGATCCAATCATTTATAAATATTCCCAGTACGAATAATAGTGCTCTTCTTATTTCTCTCTGGGATATTATATACAATGCGCATCACTAGCATGTGCTTCACATTTTACTTCTCTGATCTATATTTAGAAGGCTCAATATTTTACTATTATTTGTGCCCTCATAACCATCTGGTGGCAGCGGGACCAGTCTGAATAAAGACACCTTTCTTTGGAATATAAAAGCGTGAGCGACAGTTAAAATATTAGAACAAGTAAATCGTGTGATCGATGACGGTTGTACATAGAATAATGTTAACACCAATAACCTCATAGAAAGCAGGTTAGTAAATCGGCCGGCGTAACACCGAAAATCACTATAACTTATGGTCTGAATGGATAAGTAAAATCATAGATTAATCTATGCAATAGAAACCGAACTAAAGTTCTCACTATGTCTAATAAGAAAATGGTCACGTTGAGAAGTGCTTTTCGAGCAAAGCTAGAGAAATTCAAGTCTGTTGTGTGAGGTTCTTTCAAAATATACGTCATACCCTTGAATTCCAATGTTTCGAGAATGATCGCACTCAATTTGAATTATATGACTCGATAAAAAAGTTAAAATCTTCGTGAGATCTTACGTAGTAGTCAAGAAAGCAATAATATCAAAGCAGATTCGTTCTGGAATAATGAAAAAAGAAATAAGATTCGCTAAGTTTACGGGCTGTGCATTTTTATTATGAAGATTAAGTCTAAACTGTGCTCTACTTCATATATTTCTGGCTAAATAAATTTAGTTAAGGTTATTTCAAGGAAATCGCGAAAGAAATCGACGTCTTTCTCAAAACTATCACTAAGAATTTTGAGCACTTACATATCTATCGTTTCAGCAAGTACGACAAACACCACCATAGTTACAAGCAGTCAAACATCGTGTACATCATCGTGTAGATGTACTGGCATTTCATCGTATACACTGTGGCAAACGTTCTCCAATGATACTATTTATATGACAATCGATACAACCAGTTGTAATTTCACTCGAACGCCTCTGTATTTTACTAGCATGGCCGGATCGCATAGCCATTGGTCTTTAACGAGTTACACTGCTATTTATTCACCTTCAAATAGTTCCTTTACAGTATATGCCAGAACCATGGGTGGCGCACCTTCATCAATATTGATGAGCCAGGCTTCCAATGCTTCATGGAATGTGAATTGGGTGGGCATGTATAACTAAATATTAAAATGTGTGCTTGACTCAAAAGCATCGAACTGTAGTCTACAAAAACTATTGTCGCATGAAACATTGTGTCGGAAATACTTTGTTGAAAAAAGAAGACTTATATGTTGAAATGCTTGAAGTAAAATAACCCTTCAAACACGCTCACAGTGTTAAACATGAACATGGTGATTCTTCTCAATAGAATGCAATTTTCACTGATGCACCAAAATAACAAACTCAAGGATCTTAATGAATTCTGCCAACGTGAAGAGTAGAATCATTTTTGAGAGCAGTTGATCTGATAAAAACTCTGTTGACTTCAAAGGACTAACTGAATATAAGTTGATGGCAATGATAATATGAGTGAGATAAAGTCATTTTTCAATTTTCACCTAAAGTCTGAGACAGTTTTTTTGGAGATTCGAGTGTAGCTCTCCAATAATAATAGCCGACTTATGTGTATTGAAGATATTTCGGCTTCATGCTACACAGAACTTCATTTACACATGTCTTCGTTGGTCCGAATTCAAGCAATCTCATGACATATGTGGATTGGTATTAGCTATGTTGGCATTTCTAATTTTATTCTAACCACTATCCATGTAAACATTTTCACCGAACACTCCAATTAAAATTGGTTCTAATAAGATTTTTCACCCGAATTCTTTACATGGTAGACGATGTCAACATTCTGATGTTTTACATTATTGGGCTATCATTTCTTTGCGTAAAACACTCATAAAAACTGATTTATTGTCTTTCGAACAGAGAGTGCAGCACACATTTCGGTATTTATTAATAAATGTCAAACCAATTTGCATTTCAGTTGTAAAATATAGCGAATCTTATTGCTCATGATGAATGACCTCCAACAAACAGGACTCGAAATGGGCCGGGCCGGGCCAGTTGAGCCACTGAGTGACTCACATATCGTTTAAGTTCGCCGGCTTGGTCCATTTCGGACCCTGGCAACAAAAGTGATTCTTAACATATATTATAAAATATGTGTTTGAAAGTGAATAAATAGTACTTTAGCTTGTTAAACCATAATGCGAAACGAATACAATCACGGTAGAAGAGTAGAGAGACGTTCGATTGAAATTATAACACCCATAAGTCCGCACCAGTACAAGTTAGAGAGCTGAACTTTTCAGTGGCAGTGGCGTAGTCAAATCGTACCAAAATGTTGCAATTCACTCATATATAGCAGTTGAGCTCCACTATTCGAAGAAAAAAAATTGAAACTGTGTTGTAGTTTCGAAACGCTAGCCAAAACAAAAATAGTGGTGCGAGACTTTTGATGTCTACTGTATTGTTTCGTTAGAGTCATTTTCGTACTCTAATAAACGGATATATCATCTTTCAGCTATCTTGCACAACGAAAGTGGTAGTTTTCAAAGAATTTTACCTTCTAAAATTATAGAATTTGATAGAGTCGAAAAATTAGAAACAGAGCTGCTTCCTTGCCTGCAATACTGATCAGACCGAGAGAAGCGCCTGCACACATCTATGGGTTTATGCACGATGTTTGACTATTTGTAGTTGAGGATGGTTGTTACTGAAGGAAAAAATATCAAAGTATTCAAAACGTATAATATTTGTCTTGAAGAATTTTTTAACAATTTGAATATTTTGTGATCATCGAATGAACTATTGATGTGAATATAATTGCTTTAAAAATTTGTCAGTGACTATCAGAAGACTATGTCAATTTTTTCTGTTTTCTAATTGTTTTCAGAGCCTCTTAGAAATGGAAACATGTCGAAGTAGAGTATGAATATTCACATGTCAACTTCCAGATGACTCAAGTTCTCCTTATCATTTTTTAGCACCGACATGATGGATGCTTTACTCAAAGAGCCAGCCATTTGGACAAAATATATTTGACTTACTACAATGACCTGAAAATCGGATATAGAAAAGTGAAGAAAATTTCTGATATTGTTGAATATCACAGTATTGACGTACTCTATCACTGATCTCAGGATGCTATCGAGTGATTCATTAGATAATTCTTTCAATCGCATACGCTTCAGTTGATAAATTTCTATTTAATTATACGTTCCTTTCGGCTTCTGCCGTTGTGAATTGTTAGGCGAGGATCAATCACTTCTGAAATGGAGGACATTTATTCGGCAAGTTATGTATCAATTCTTCTTCTTAAGTCCTATATTTGAAATAAAGTATTCTTTTTGATACAACTCCAAACATACAAGAGAGAGAAAAGACAAAGACAAGAAGGTGGATAACTTGTGTACTTTCTTCTACGTGAAATTAAGTCAATATTAAACGAAGAAGATGATGTCTGAATCTTCATTGTAATTGCGCAATAAAAATAAAAACAAGTAGAACAAGAAAAAATATAAGAATTTCAGGTAGTCATTGTTATAATCCTGGGACTCCACTCAAGTCCACACACAACTGTCTCTAACTAGCCGTAAAAATTGAAGGAGACTGCATATCATTCATTATTTTGATTATCATCAACCAATATTCAGTAAACTTCTTGAGACACACACAGAATTTTTATGAGGTTGCCAACTCTCAAAAATATTTGTACTATTTACATTGATAGCGTTCATTGAGACACTTGAGCTTTATTGTTTTGGTGCATCAGTTAACATTGCGTTCTATCGTGATGAATCATCATGGTCGCAACTAGCGGCGTGACCATCTTTGCCCTATCTAAGTGTAAGATCTGTCTGGAACTCTAATAACGTATAACGTAGTCGAAAATAAAGGAAACGCAATACAACAAGCCCGATGTATAATAAAATATTTTTTTTCCCAATGCCTCAAATCTACATATTAACAAATTTTCTCGACTTATCGATTATAAATTGACACGTATTCAAGACAATTGTGCTGCTTGCAATTTTTTGATCGTATTCGACTGCGCTATCAATCGAGTGATGTGTTTTATCAATCTGTATGTGACTGTCTTAAGATTCAGTTAAGGGAGTCCCCTTACAAAAATCAATTTTTTCGAAAAAAGTCGAATTTGAGATTTTATCATAGCAAGATGCGCTGAAGTCTCTCAAAGAAGCTTGGGGCTCTACTATCATGTTTTTCGAGACAAAAATATAGCAGAAGATGCAGCGTAAAAAGCTGTACAATTTATAAAGAATAGCTGATTTTATATGTACACCTTTTGTTTTCAAATTCGAATAAAACAAAACTCCATTTCTAAATTTGTTTATCGTTTTTCTCAGAGTATGATTTCCAATCAGAGAAAGTGGAACTCTTCACACCCGACTCAGACTGTGTCCAATATTTTTTTTGTTTTAAAGCTCTCAATGAGAGTAAACTTTTGTCCGAACGGATTTTAATAATTGGTTCCTGGGCTGAGAAAAGTGGAATTTACTGTCATCGGATCACCATTTTTTCTGCTGATCTGCAAATCATGCCACTAAAAATGAATGAGATTGAATTTCAAAATTCTTTTTGAACAAAAGTTGCGCACTGACCTTGACTGTAATTTGAAACTACCCCGAGCTCTATAGCGTGTACCGCGATAAAGTTATATCAATTCCAAAAATGGGTTATGAATTAGCTGGAACTCCGATCTACGTAGTACGGTTTATAGAGTTGAAACTTTTACCTGAAGCGTTGCTCACCAGAATCAGTCATGCCTGAAAATGTCAGCCCAAATCAACAATCTAAAGCGGAAAATCAATTCTGAGAGGGGACCCCCTTAAGCAATTTCTTTTTCGTGCGTTGATGTATGAGCACTCATCCTATATTAGTTGAGATCGTATTCTTATCCATATCCAAGTATATAATTACATATCCTTTATAAACTTCCACAAAGTACGTTTGCATCCTATTGTTCTAAATATATGACTATACGAGATATAGTAGATATTAGAAGCGTTGAAGATATGAATGTTTCGCCTGAAGGTTTCAATATACAACTCTTGATTTTCCAACAGAGTATTTCTGGCACAATGTTTTATGTGACAAGAGCTTTTGTAGACTACAAAATGAAATGAACGAAAGAGTTCATACAACCAAATTGTAACTTTTCGCTAGACATGAATTCTATGGCTTCATATTTGATACAAAATGATTCTCATGATCGTTTACTTTAAATTTGGTATGAGAGTTGAAAATACAGTTCGATGCTTTTGAGTCAAGTATACATGTTAATATTTAGTTATACATGCCCACCCAATTCACATTCCATGAATAACTGGCAGCGTAGCTCAGCAATGTTGATGGAGTCCAGCCAGCCAGACTATTAGTATATATTCTTAAAGAACTGCGTGAAGCAGAATAAATAGCATTGTAACCCGTCAAAGTCGAATGATTACTTGTTCCGGCAATACTAGTAAAATACAGAGGCATTCGAGTGAACTTACAGTTGGTCGTATTGATTATCATATATATTCCGAGTGAAGAATACGTTTGCCACAAAGTGTAGGACGAAACACCAGCACAGATACATGGAGATGTACACGATGTTTGACTGCTTGTAGCTGTGATGGTGGTTGCCGTGCTTCCTAAAATGATCGATATGCAAATATTCAAAATACTAGTATGTCAGGCAACATGAAGATTTTCGCTTTTTCAACTGATTAAATCATTGTAATTGTTGAAAACCATACTCAAAGTAGCCCAAGCTCGGCTATAGACTCATACTATTTCGAGATGGTTCGCTTCGACTTCAATTTATGCTGGATTCAATTGGAGGTTTTCTTCCTAATCAGCTGAACTGCCTCTGTAATATAGATTTGCACTGAAGATGTGTGTGTTTTCGCTCCTTCATCGACTATATACGATGCTATATTAACAAAGGTCATATACCATTTCAATCTAGAAAACATGTGAAGTGGTATTGACAATTGTTGGCATCGAACACCTATTTTCTCATAGCAGTTATTTGTCCAAGCAGGATAGTAACTATCTTTGACTCCTGTCCACGTTCGATGCATACGCTGGAAGATAATTGAGAAAAATCCCTGGTCTATATAGGGCTAGAGATGACCTAACGTCAGTACTTTCCTACTTCCCGTTGACTAATTGTGCAATGGATTGAGGATATAGGGAATACGTTCGTAAGCTTGTTTTATTGGGGATACGTGATAATAATAGTCACAATCATAATGTTCAAAAAAGATGGAAGTGATGATCATTCTTAGGAAAAACAAAACTGAATGACTGCTGAAAAGTGGGGAAAAACATGCATGTATATGTAGGAACAGAACGAAAGGGGGGAATGAACATGATAGAGCTATATGAGAGAGAAAGAGAAAGACCAATGGACAAAGAAGTTGCTTGCGACTTTCAAGGACAATAAAACAATACAAATCTTTGTTTTCGGATGATTTTAAAAACAACTCCTATGAAAGAAAATCAAGATCATCATATTCAAGTACTAGTTTAGACTCAAACGATCTATTCTTTTTCAGTTAATTTTTGAGAACACATTCAGATTGCACATAATAACAAATCATAATCAAGCTTTGATACATGAATTACAAACATGTTAAAGTAGGCATTCTAGAAATCTAGTCATTCTAAAGAGTATTTACCTGTTGTTGTTGCACTGGTTGTTGACGTTGCTGTAGTTAGTGTTGTTGTAGTTATCGTTACTGCTGTCGTAATCACAGTTGTTGTGATTATAGCTGAAATTTTTGTGAAGAAAAGAAAAAGAGTAGCGAAACTAATATGTTCTAACTCATTGCAAGAATCCGATGACCTTCTCTGTTAAAATCTTAGTTTCATTGTGGCTTTTGATCTCTCTCAGTCTTTCTGGATAGAGTATTGTAGTCTCGACTATAATTTGCTTTCTCAGCTCAGAATGATCATCAAATTAGCTTGAAGATGTTATTCAATTGACTTTGATATTTTCAAATGAATTCAATGATGATTGTTGGATGTTGTTAAGTAGTTTTCTATTCGATGTCATATTACAGAGGTATGAAACTTTCCTAAAGATCACAATAGAATGTAGAGAAGCACTGATTTTTATAAGATTTTGTGAATGTGATCAATGATCTATTTTGAGAAATTGAGTCTCTGATCTATATTCTTGTTTTACCTGAAACATGTGTTGATACTTCGACTCCGTG
>CAJNOL010003089.1:0-12825 GCA_905250125.1 Rotaria sordida | reverse complement strand
GGAGCAAACTTCAAAGAGAGAGCGATACAAAAAGAGAGAGAGACAATGATACAGAAAAAGACCACAGAATACATAAACGGTAACAAGGAGTATCGCATAAAAAGGTGTCCATGGTCTGACGCTAGAGCGCTCGGCCTTGTCACAATTAGTCAAAAGCAAAACAACAAGTGTTGTTTGCATTTATTTCCTTGTAATATTTCATTTTTCAGATTGTTATTCAATAATCAATAGTACAAACTAGTTGAGACCATCAAGATTCGTTCGAATATGGCAAGGAGTACTGGAGCACTAAAGAGAAAGTACACCCCAACTTATACGCGGACTGAAAAATCAGTAGGTCTAATTAGTTGGTTTCTCATAAAATGGATTTCTTTCTATGAAGTACGGACGGCCACTTCATCTCTCATCGGTACAACCATCTATTCGTCGAGAAATAATCGCTCAAACTGGCACAATCAAGACCATTTCATCTGAAACAAAGTAAGAAATGAAAAATGATGCAAATCAAGAAATATCAGTTTTTTTAACAGGAACGTGTGTGATGCCTTCACGTTCATAGGACTACGGAAAGGATTGGCAATAGCACTACTGAGTGCAGTAATTACTGTAATAATTACCGTGCCTCTAAGCGTTGTTCTTCGCAACTCTTCATGTAAGTGCAATCTCTTTGTTGAATATTCAGACACTAGAAAGATTTAACTGAATCACGAAGTTGATTGCGAGTCGCAAGTCTTGATAAGTTTTAGAATTCGTCGAGTATGATTAAATTTTCAGTTGACATGTTGAAAAAATTCAATTATATTCTTTTGTACATGACATTTGACGATGGAATCTTATTAACGTGAAATGCAAAGTTGGATGTCATGCGAAGCTACAATGATAAATTTTGTGTCCATACTGAATATCATATCTGAAAATGGCATTAGTGTCCAGAGTGATTGTTCATGGGCCAATAGACACAACTTTTTATTTACCGACCGGTCTGGATTTTTTTTTGAGTTTTTGCATTTTTTCCAAATCAGCAGTTTTTTTTCCTGATGTCGAAGATTATTGCGTTGAGGAAACATACATCAGACTAGTCCTTTAATGAATAGTTGTTTAATATTGCAGTTTATGATAGATTAATTCGCCTTTTTTATTATTTCTAGCATATATATTTTTCATACACATAAAAGATAACAAAGGAAATATAAGGTGGATTGAGTAGATAGCGAATTAACAGTGTCTATGCCTAGCAAACAGTCAATTAACGCACAAAATTAATATAGAGTTTGTAGTCTTATGAAGTTTTTCGTTCACTCATAGAAATAAATAGTGGAAAGAACTATAGTCGTGAAACAGGGCTTTTATATTATTATTGTAACGACTAGGGGCAAAATATGACTAATCGGCGGTTGATTTGACTGTTATAGGATCAGAAAAAAGAAGAATGACTCATGTGGTATACTGGTACCGATAAGCAAAAACTCATACTGGTTCGAACTATAAGTTATAGTTTATCAACCAAAAGGTGAAATCTTAATGCATACTAGCTTCGTCTTATGAAAAAATCACTGTATGAAGAACGATGCTTGGACGAAAAAGATTGATTTACAAGTAGAATACATTCGATTGTTTGCATTTGAGCAGCTGAGATCAGCACCATCATGACGTCTCATTGATTCCGAGAATGTTAGCATTGAATGATAAGATCTTATCACCATCAGAGTCTCAATTTCTCAAAATAGATCATTGATCACATTCACAAAATCTTATTTATAAAACTAGGATTGTAACAGAGAAGATCATTTGGTTCTTGCGATGAGTTAGAGCATGTTAGTTTTGCTACTTTTTTCATCATTTTTTTCTTTTCTTCACGAATATTTTAGCTACAATCGCAACGGCTACAGAAACAACAACTGCTATTGTTGGTATCACTTCAACAGCAAGTAAATACTCGCTCGAATGACTAGATTTCTAGAATGCCTACTTTGACGTGTTTGTAGTTCGTGTATCAAAGCTAGATGATGATTTGTGATTATGTGCAATCTGAATGTGTTCTCAAAAATTAACTGAAAAAGAATAGATCGTTTGAGTCTAAACCAGTACTTGAATACGATGATCTTGATTTTCTTTCATAGGATATAATCAGAGAAAGACTAGTTCTTGAAAAGCTATTATAGATTTCCATAAAATATGTCAGATTAGATTGTGGCCTTGTACGGCATATGAAGAAGGAAAATGTTATTGATGAAAATCTTTCTGTGGTAGAATGAAGCAAAACTTTTCGAAATGTGTAATGTTGAAAATAAAGAAAGCACAGCTCAGTTATAGCTTTTACTCACACAAATGATTCTATGACAACAAGTGACATCTGAAATTATGATTTTCATGCCTTTCCTTAGGAATGCAGATAAAAAATTTTAGACCGGTAGCAAGCTAGTGAAAGAAGAGTTTTACTAGCGGAGGAAATATCGTCTTTAGCTAAGGGAGAAAGATTTTCAGGAGACATTGCACATACACACACCGTTAGCTACGTTACTACTTTCCCTACCCAGGCTTGCCAAGACAGAAACAGCACTCTGAGAGTTCGGCGCTACAAACATATTTGCACTTCGTTATCTTCGAATCATGCTTTAGATTAGAAGTTCATATTTGATATTGAATAGTTGGAGACCTAATTCACATCCAGAGGTGTAAGCCAATACCCTGATCGACGATAGTGGCTCAGCCGCTCGGCTTACACCTCTATTCACATCTCAGATAACCTTTAAGTATCAGAGGATGTCACGTATGATTGTTGTATGACTGAAATACGGTGCTGCTACTATTGTATGAATGCTGCGCGTTCAAGACAGAATATCTTATTACCGATTTGATGCAAGTTGAGTGGTTGAATCTGGTAGTTCCGATGTTTAGATTTGCTCCGACCGTGTATATTTCTGTATTTTGGACCGTCGCTCTGCACTTTTGAAACGCTTGTCATAGATCCTAAATCTAGCATATCTCTTGCGTTTAATCTATTTGCTACTGAACAGATTTATACTGAGACGCTCTTAAGAAAATCCAGAATGAAACTAGTTTCTTCAAAGTCTATCGCTACAGATTTTGTGAACTTTGGTGTTTCTCGCTTCAGCAACAATAACAACAACTACAAACAATCTCACACCTTGCATATTTCCATGTAGGTGTGCTGGCGTTTCGCCATATACTCTGTGGCAATCGTACTCTAGTGACAAAATGTATATGACAATCGATACAACCAGTTGTAATTTCAATCGAACGCCTCTCTATTTTACCAGTATGACCGGGCTCAGTTCGCATTATGCTTTGGCGGGTTATGATGCTATTTATTCTCCTTCAAACACTTCTTTCACGATTTATGTTCAGAGTCTCTTTAGTTGGACTTCGTCAACATTAATGAGTCTCGCTACAACTAATGCATGGAACGTGAACTGGTTTGCCGTGTATTACTAAAAGTGGATTTTTTGATATAGATGCCTGATTCAAGAGAGCGTCGAACTATATATCCTGACTCATCATATGAAATTCATAATAGATAATCATAAAATTCACTATGTATCGAGTACAAAGTTTTAGTTGTGTGAATTCTTCGTTCAATTTTATTTTGTAGTACATTAAAATTTGTCATCAAACGAAACATTATGAAAAAAGCTTTTAGTAAATGCTAACACTTGTATGTTGAAATATTTGAAAAAGTCACTTCATCTTCTATATACGTAACGTTAAGACGCGTTTCTCGTTCTTCTCGCTTTTCTGAAATTTCGTTCCTCGCCTGTTTTAACAGCAGAGGTAAGAGTAGCTGCCTAATTCGAGTTCGAATATAATTGAAAATTTCGAAAAAAAACATCAACATCCTAACAGACGGTTAAAAATAAATTTCAACTAAATTATATCAATATAATTGACATGGCTCACCCATGTCAATTCGGCCAAAGGCCAAAGTTTAAAGGTTGAATTATATAACCAGTTATAATTAGGGTGTGGATGTGGGGGTGTGGATGTGGGGGTGTGGATGTGGGGGTGTGGATGTGGGGGTGTGGATGTGGGGGTGTGGATGTGGGGGTGTGGATGTGGGGGTGTGGATGTGGGGGTGTGGGTATAGAGAAGAAACATACCCACAGCCACAGCCACAGCCACACCCACACCCACACTCACACCCACACCCACACCCACACCCACACCCACACCCACACCCACACCCACACTCACACCCACACCCACACCCACACCCACACCCACACTCACACCCAAACCCACACCCATACCCACACCCACACCCTCCTCCAATAGATAGCAGTAAAAGTCAGATTATTTAACCCTGTGTTCATAATATCTCAAGACTTCCGAAACACATTTGCACTTTTTCTGTGTAATAGTCAAAACTACCTAAACAATCTTAATATAAACAATCACGGAGATTGAAGAACAAAACTTGAGATTTAACACTTTTACATATAACAATACAACGATACAATGATTTTGCAATCTACCCATATATATAAATATACATTCTTACTTGAGGGTGTGGGTGTGGGTGTGGGTGTGAGTATGAGTTTGGATGTGGGTATGGGGTGTGGATGTGCGTATGGCAGAGGTACAGAATCTACCCGTGTGCGCCAGCGCGCGCTGGGGGAAATTTTTGAAAAATTGTTAACTGAAGAAATTTTGAGTAATTGTTGAGTGGAAAATTTTTTGAAAAATTTTTAAGCGGGAAAATTTTTGGAAGTTTGTTAATTGCAAGGTCGTTTCAAAAAGTAACTTTTTTCCATGTGAAGAAAACTGCGAAGTGCCATGGTTCTATCCACAAGTTTCTTGCCTTTGTACTATTAATTATCTCTCTTGTTGGTTTAGGTTGTGGGTGTAGGTGTGGGTCTTCTCTTCACTCAAAATCACACCGAACACCTACACCCTCAAGATAGCAAAGTAATGCTTCATTGGAATGCTCCCCCGTTATATTTTGCTGATTCATTTATCAAACATTCACTGGATGACTACTTTAGCAGCTAGAAGGAAAAAAATTGGTTATTTTATAAAAAAGTGAACAATATCAAACATGGAACCTTATATCATCTGGATCAATTGTGCTAAATCGTTTGAGAATAAAACAAGTACCAAGAATACCAGAGTCACTTGATGATCAATAGAACGGATTATTTTTTATATCACGCTATTTGTCTTAACTAGCTCTATTTCAATGCTCTTTCTTTATAGATACATATTCCATACACGAAAGTCTTACTTTTTATTTTTTTCTAGCTGGGGAAATTTTTCGACATAATTTTAGCGTTTGGGGAAATTTTTGGTTTTTACGGCAGATTCTGCGCCTCTGGCGTATGGATGTGGGTGTTTATCAAAAGCAGACATCCACACACTCAAAAAGGAGAGAAATTCAATATTCTTTCACCATGACAACTTGAAGTTTTTGACATTGCAATCATTTTTACTGTAGACAAACGCTTCTTTTTCATATAGTAGTGTATGTGCCTGAATTATATTTATAAGTCTAATAACTTTATTTAAAGTAAAGTAGAGTACTGCCAGATTTTTTTCTTCGGTCAATGTTTCTTAGGCATTTATTTTTCGATATTGTACCACCAGATCTGTTTTACTGACAGTCGTTTCAATCAACTTACATTTCTAGGATTACAACAATGCAACAATATCTGATTCAGGTTGTGGTAGTACAGTAAGTAATTATATTATGTTAAATCAATGATGTTATACACATTTATTTTTAGATATGTGATTTAGATTGTCACTGGTATGAGAAACTCATTTTAGTCTGGCATACATATTGAAGAACAAAAGAAAAAAATTGTAAATTTCAATGAAAAACTGAATGAATGAAAAGAGCTGAGAATAAAGAAACTTTTACAAAATTTCATTAAATTATTTATAATTTGAAACAATAATTCATTTGATTTATATAGAAAAGAGATCCAAAGATGGAGATAGACTTCAATATCATCCTTCTTAAGGACAATTCTTACTGTTGAAATACGACACATGAAACAAATGGATGACGCTTCAACTTCCGAATAGCGAAATCAAAAAGCTATAATCAACCAAAATTCAGTCCATACATTGTTCTTTAATCAATAGTTACTTCTTATAAATAACTAAGTTTAACATTTTAATGATTATCTAAAGGTTGACTATTCATAAATATACACATTTATCTCATTGACGGAACACGATTCAATCTAGAGCTTCACGTATTTTCTCTTCAAGCGATCCTTATATCAACTATAGTTATTGATAAAATATTTGCTTGAGTGATCCTACTTCTTATCGATTTGTAGTTGCAGATAATGAAATGTTTGTTTAACTATTTAGATCGGCCCATCAGCTTGCTAGGACTAGTTGTATTTAATTATACTGATGCATTCAAGACTTTTCTACAGTCTCTAGAAGCTTTCTAATTATTTGACACATAGGAAATCGATTCCTATCCAGTGAAGAAAAATACTTGTAGAACACGACGAAGTATTGAAGATACTCTGTCAATGCGAGCAGTTAATATTCAACACCTAACAAACAGTCGAGTATTTCTTGAGTTATAAAATGAAATTTGCCGTACAGAAAATGGGAAAAGACCAGTTGAGACGATTGTGTTCGAAATGAGTACGGTTTTTGTTATAATCAGGACTCTTTCTGTCTTGTTTAAAGTAGTATCAAGCAACACCCGGAATGTGTAGCGAATAGGTGAAACTCAGTTAGTCAATGAATTCAAATAATTCGTTCCAATAATGAGATAAACTTATTTTATCAAGGCAAATGAGATTGAGTACAAGTGCATCTTGAGATCTGAAGACTACCAACACACATCAAACTTTTTCTTAGAAAAGAATTCTATTATATTAAATCTTACGAAACAAGAAAAACAAAGTATGGGATACGGTGGGTGTGTATCTTGTGTTCATACAAACTCTTGAGCGGATCCATTCCATTTTCTCGTAATCTAACTAAAAACCAATAAGGAATAATGCGGGATATTACAGTATTTGAGTTTTTAAAGTTTACTGATTTATTGCAGTCAATTAACAGTTTTATGTGGTCAATGTTGAGCTAAATAACGTTTATCAAAAAAAAAAGAGTCATTTATAAAGGATGTTAAGATAAAGGAAATGCATGACAATAGAATAAATCTGGACAAACAATATGGAGATGCAACCATTTATGGGCGTTCAGAATCTTATCATAAATATTTTACTTTCTTTTTTTGTAACTTTCTGCAACATTTTGAGTCAAGTTTGCTTTGAACAGCAGCACTTGTAAATAGTAAATGAATTAGGTGAATATGAATATGCTATTTGAGCAGCTTGTTATTTTTGTTGAACAGTCATATGAACGCTGTTTTTTTTTTGAATACTATTAATATTGAACTTCATTCTTTGTTATTGCTTATTGAAATACAATGTTTTTTAAAAATTAAAAATCTTTGTAATAGGTTATATTTCATGAAATGTGTCTTTATTCGCTGCTAAAAATGAGCCACTATATTTGAACAAGCAAGCTTTTTCTGGAATGTTCTGATTTTATAGTGGATGTTCAACTAGGAGGGAGAAGGTCGATGGAACTGGACAAATCGGACCGAGCGTCTATAAACGCTACTGTAGAACTCTAATAGAGCTTCTACTGCAAGAAAAAGGAACCACATGTCAAGAAGGTGCATAACAGTATATTAGAGTACAAGGTATCCACAAAAATACTCCCGCATTCTAATACATTCTTATACAATCTGATTATCCTCTACCATATATGTAAACATGTTATATGCAGCAAGTCTTTTTCTTCGGAAGACGAAAACTCTAATAGACTTGAAAAGTTAATTTTATTCTTGAGGGCGAAGCTATTTATTCTGCAGCCACTCAAAAGTCGATCTAGGCTAACTTTACTATTGTAAATCCAAATGAGCTAAAAATTTGAGTTTGGTGGTTTCAGAAGATGACCTTTCGAATATACATAAAAAAATCAAAAATTTAAATTTCGACCATTGTCACGGTTCCTTGGTTCCCTCATGGACCCTCTCTTAATTAACGTTCTCTATTAATGTTTACATTTCTTCTTGGTTCTGATGATAGTCAAGGTATTCATTTATTCTTCTGATCAACATATGCATGTTCAAATCAATACCGCCAGAACTATTCATGACTCGTTTTATCATTCCGTCGATAAACTATTTACGATTCATCTATACTAGCTTTGATGTTATCTTATGAGTCATTTACATCCAGTTTATGTCTGAACAAAAGTTCGATCTTCGTGCAAACTATAATTATATGCGTGGTTGACAAGTAAAGATGATTATATAATAATTGCTACAAAAATTACTTAATACAACTTCATCAGACCATATAATTGTTCATGCATATAAAATTCAATGTTTTAAAACTTTAACTAAGCATGAACTTAATTGGCCAATATATGGATTGTTTTGTATATGGTGCTAAGACAAGTATTCAAAACCAATCAACATTCTGATCATGGTAGTCAAGAGACGGATCGATCTATTTTTCGATTGAATACGATCTCGTATGATGGAGTATATTCATAGCCAAGTTATTTATGTTCATCTCGGTTAATATATTCAATACCCCAAAAATTTCATCAAATGCCAATCCTGTTGATTATTGACGTACCGCTTTATTACATAATAATTCACAAAACAAATATAAACAAAAGATTTTAGATATATTAAAAGATAATAAACAAAAAATAAAAATCATTTAATGTTCAGAATTACTTAATTATCTTCGCTTACCAATCATACAAGCTAATGATGGAGTCATCAAACCAGTATTATTCATCGATCTATGCTAACAACAACTCATCCAAGATCACTTCATTTGAGTACATTACGTTTTTGGTCAACATATTCATGCTTAATTCAATTAACTCTATATTCTTTTATTTATTATTTATAAGAACAATAATTTATTTAATATTTATTTTCGACTTAGTCGATTGCTGAAAAGCAAAAGTTGAGATTAGCAGATTGAAGTTATCTTTTCTTCGTTTAAGATAGATTGATCACGAATTTTAGTAGATATTGTACTATGTATTGATTTATCTTTTCGAAGATCGACGAATCTTTTATACTAGTGCTTGCCACTTGATAATCTTTTATCTGCAAAAGTGAAATACCTATATGTATTGTGGCAGTTATATTCACTCATCTTCACTTGACTCTATTGTTTCGATCTGCCATTTCGTTGCTATTCATTCATAAATAGACCAAGATTTGCGAGTGAACTTTGATTTTCGATCATACCTGTCTCGTCAGACTGGCTCTTTTAAAATTGAATTATAGATAAAGAACAAATCACATTGGCTTGACTATATCGGTCGCTTAACCTGACAAAAGAGATTTATTTCAGGCATCGAACACTTGGAATGCCTACAAATCGTGATGAAGCGTTTCTTCTGCGAAGTTAACAATGCTAACTTTAAATATCTCGATCATATGCCGCGATAAGATTGTTAAATAATGAAATGTGTGCAAACAGGCCATCCGGTGCGATTGGATGTGAAAAACGGTCAACATTTAAGATACCTTAAAATAGAGTTTCTGAGTAGCTGAATGGAGACGCAATTGAACCATTTCGTACTCTTGACCAAAACTGATCACTACCAACGACAACAGTAGCAGTATCCACCACATGACAACAGGTGTGTATTGTTATCTTGTTGAATGGGCGCACATGATAATGTGTGCATATATCTTATGTCACCTGAAGATGTGCGAGAGAAGGAGAATTCATCAAATATTATTAAGATCTTCAAACGAGAACGCGTCGAATTGTATCATAGAATACGATTCGATTCAAACTACATCAGTATTTAATCTGTTTCCGAATAGGTCAACCTATAAATTCGAACAATTTTTGTATGCGCACTCTACTACACTGTTCTGTTTTCATTTAGGCAACGGTTATGTGGCTTACTCTTACACTCGGTGGACTATTGCTGTTCCTTGTTTACCGCCTCGTCAAATTTTGGATACTTGATCCATGGCTTGTTTACAGAGACTTTCGATCTCAAGGGATCCCAGGACGATACATACCGATTGTGGGTGACATATTTCTTATGCGTCGGGCTGTACTAACCGACAAGCATTTGTCGTATGCTGCAGACATGACCACCGAATTCGGCGAATATTATCAAACATCATTTGGTCCTATTGCAGGTCTTCTCGTCAGTGATCCATTACTAATTGAGAACGTTTTGAAGACCAATGTTCGCGCCTACCACAAGTCCACTTTCGTACGATTAATGCTCAGTACGATAATTGGTTACAACAATCTTATATTAGCCGAAAATGATACGCATGCCCGTCATCGACGACTTCTTGCATCTGCCTTTCATCATCAAAACCTCAATTCGATGATATCGCTTATGGTTGAGACTGCGTCTCGTCATCTTTCCAAATGGACAATATCTGCACGTAGAAATCAGGACAATGTGTTGACAATTGACGTTTACAAAGAAATGGCGCGTCTCACACTGAATATTTTGACTGGATGTGTGTTTGGAATGAGCAATCAAAATGAAAAATCGGTACACGAAACAGTTTCTCAGACTATTACAATGACATTGAAAGAAGTGGAAAAACGAGCTTTCAGCTTGCTTGCCGTTATCCCACTTGTCAATCGATTGCCATTGCCAAGCAAATTACGCATTGATAAATCAATGCGAGATGTTAGACGCATTGTTCAACATATCATCGACGAACGAAAGAAAGGCTTAACGAAGTCGGCTTGTAAAGGTTTGATTCGAATTGATGATGGTACATTTACTTTAAGCTATGTTTTAATATTGAGTGATTTTCACAGTAGTTTCACAGACTTGATCATATGTTTTGTTGCCACCAAGTTGTAGATCTTGACTTGAGCTATAATTTTGCTCTCACGATTATTTCTCAATTTGGCTCATAACTCTATTCGAGAGCAAAATCGAAAAATGATCTTGAAAGCAAAATTATAGTTCAAATCAAGATCTATCTATTTGGCAACAAAATATATGATGAAGTACGTGAAACTACTCTAAAAATCATTCAACATCAAAAAGTAACTGAAATTAAATGTACTACCCTTAATTTGAACTTTTAGTCTTCTCTATTCCATCTTCATTTAGGACCTGACTTACTTGATCTACTTTTGGCGGCGCAGGACGATGGCAAATATAAAAAGTTCACTGATGAAGAAATTTATGAGGAAGCAATCACCTTTAGTGAGTACTCATAATCTGTTTACTATGGTAACAAAGTAAAGCCTCGAGCTTGAAATAATGTTCAGAAAGAAAAAATGAATGTGTGAAATTCTTAGGTAGAACTCATATCTTTACTAATACTACAGAACTATGATGTAACGCAGACTGTTTCTGTGAGATGTGATAATATGATAAGATATTCAAAAATCCATGATACTTATTTTCTGTGAACTAGAACATGAAGTCTCATTTAATGACGAAAGTGATCAACGATTGAACACTATCATGTGATTAAAAACTTCTCAGCTATTATTATTTTGTCTAAAAGTGATTCTTGCCGACACATCGACCTTCACGAATAGTAGTGCATGGAATGCGCAAATATTCATATTTGAATATTGCACATTGAGTGATCTCAGTGACACTAGATCACTTTCAAGGTTAGCGTTTCCCAGCAATTTCATAGATCCAAATAAGGAAATTATGGAAATTTTTGCCGTTTTCAATTGGTCGAGAAAAATTCAATGAAAATATCTAATCATGAGAAAAATCTGATTAGTTCAGTAATGTTTGATGAAGAAGGCTGCTCGATCCAAAACGTCTCAGATTCAGATTCTGCATCCTCGAAAACTTTCGATCAAGTTTTGTGAAAAATGATCCAAATATAAAAGTTGCTGCCTCGATTAATTTTCAATAGAGTTTCATGAAAACACATTGAAACTTGAATTCAGTGGTTCAATGAATCAAAAATAGATATGCACTGAGACTCGTCTTGATTTAGATTTTATTGGAATCAGCTAAAATGTCTATGACTTTTACGAATGTTGCCTCGTATAGCTGTAGATATAGTTTTGGCTGATTGCATTGAACAATATTCAATATTTCTTGAAGAAGGTCAGATAAAAATTTGTTAACATTTCGTTGGGAAAGAACTATCACTACATCGCTGTACATAATAAAATGGAGAAAACGAGGGCTAACACTTTTGATTCTATCTTTACTATGGAGATTAAATATTAAACTCAAGTGACTTTAGAGTTTACCGAAGTCTAAGACTATCCTTACTGAATGTTTGAATAACATTGAGAAAAATACTTCGTATGCCATCATACAGGATACATTTCAATTTTTCTAGTCATTGCCGGACATGAGACAACGTCAGATTTGATGACGTGGGTACTCTACAATCTGGCGAGTAATCCAGAGGTGTGCCGCCGTTGTGTGGATGAAATAGATTCGGTGATGAGCCGCGATGATGAAATTACAGCTTCGACACTTTCTCTTCTTACCTACACGGAGGCGGTATTAAAAGAATCACTACGAATTTATCCATCGGTGCCTACGCTTTTTCGCACAGCAGTTGCAGACAACATTCTAGTGGCTAGTGACGGAAAACACATTCATGTCAAGAAGGGAACCGAAGTTGTCCTAAATTTATACATGCTTCATCGGTAAGAAGTTTTCTGTCCTTCTTTCTATTTCATGTATTCCCTTGTACCAAAATATAGCTCAGAGAAATACTGGCCAGAACCGAACAAATTCGACCCGTCGAGATTCGAAAAGCGTCAGTCTGAGTTCTTTCTACCATTTTCAGCCGGATCTCGTTCATGT
>CAJNOL010003088.1:12924-26895 GCA_905250125.1 Rotaria sordida | reverse complement strand
GATGTGGGGTATGGGTGTAGGTATGTGGTTGCGAATGCGGATGTGGGTGTGAGGGTATGGGTATAGACGTGGTGCGGGTATGTATATCAGTTTCCTCTTCACCCACACCTCACATCCACCCACACCCACTCCTTAATTTTCCACACTAAAAAAGGTATAAAATTTCTGAAAATTTCTTCAGTTCAATATTAAAAGATTTTCATAATCTTCACTATTTAGTACCAATAAACTCCGTTTTTGACGGGCTTTCATTTGATATAAAATTCATTATGTCTTCTATTTGAAACTATAGCGGTACACTCTTGGAATAATATTATTTCCAACCCTGTATAAATCGGACTAGGCCGAAGTTCCAGCTGACTCATAACCCATTTTTGGAATCGATATAACGCCGTTGCGGCACGTGCTATAGCGCTCGGACAGCTTTTAAATTAAAGCCGATGTCAGTGCGCAACTTTTGTCCAAATAGAATTTTGAAATTCAATCTTATTCATTTTTTATGAACATTTTTGATGACAGAATCTGCAAATCAGCATAAAAAGTGGCTATCCGACGACAGTGAATTCCACTTTTCTCAGTTCAGAAACCAACTATAAAAAATTTGGTCGGACAAAAGTTTATCCTAGTTTAGACCTTTAAAACAAAAAAACAATATTGGATATAACCGGAACTGGGAGGGGATCATATCAATTTTTCTGCCTGGAAACCATGTTCTGAGAAAAACGATAAAAAAATTTAGAAATGGATTTTTTTATAGAAATTCGAAAAAAAAACATTAAAATGGCATATCTTCAGAATTTTGTCCGTTTTGAAAATAAAAGACGCATATATAAAATCAGCTGTTCTTTATAAATTGTACAGCTTTTCACACTGCATCTTATGTTATATTTTGTTTTTCTAATACAGTATGTTAAAATAGAAAAGCAATGTCTTTCAAACACCGAAAAACTTCCGAAAATTCCGAAAATGTCTCGATAAAACATGGTGAAAGGGCTCCAATCTCCGTTGGTAAGTTTATTAAAACCTGGCCTTTTTGAAAAAAGGCATACATATTCTGAAAGAGGAGACTTCGGCACATCTTCCTATGATAAAATCTCAACATCGATTTTTTTCGAAAAAAAATGGTTTTTGTAAGGAGGGCTCCTCGTAATAATTGATTATCTAAATATTGTCCAAATTCTTGTCTCATTAAATTATCAACTGATAAATTGGGTTCAGTCAATTGTACATTGTAATGTTGGCAATTAGCAGGATTATTGATTTATATTGAAATAATTTTTTATGTAACTTCAGTTATATCTAGTACAGATAAATGATCACTTATTTTTAATAAAAGTTGAGCTTCTGTATAAGATTTTTTAATAATGAATAATGATTCTAAACATTTAAGAGAGGGTTTATAAGACAGTCAAAGAATTTACATAACATGATGAATTTTCGAATGGAAGTTATCCGATAACTCATGTCGAGCAATCTATTCTTCCAACAGTCACGATATTTGACTAGAAACTGTTTTTAATGCAAGATAGAAACGCGACGAAAAAGTCCGAATACAGGGTGTGGGTGGATATGGGTAACGATCAAAGAGACACCTACACCCAAACTCTCAAAGAAGAGATGAAGATGTATCGAATCGTATATTATAGCTTTTTCTAATACAATTTCTGAAGTTTTTTTATTCAATTTTCTAACCCTTGAAAAAATGCTTTTTTTATGAAAAAAAAGAAAAACAAAATTCTAGAAAATCGTATTAGAGGTTCGACTAGAATATATATTATTCCTGAATAATTAAACTTAAACATCTGAATGTTTCACAATTTGTAGATCTTCGATTGACGATTGGAATGTACAGGGTGTGGGTGGGTGTGGGTGTGGATGGGTGTGGGTGTGGATGGGTGTGGGTGTGGGCGTGGGAGAGTGGGGTGTGGGTGTGGGTGTGGGTGTGGGTGTGGGTGTGGGTGTGGGTGTGGGTGTGGGTGTCGGTGTGGATGTGGGTGGGTGTGGGTGTGGGTGTGGGGTGTGGGGTGTGGGTGTGGGTGTCTGGTTGAAATACACTCTCACCCACACCCACACCGAAGGAGGTGTGATGGTTGATCGATTTTCGGGTTCATCACCAGATAGTCTGGTGGCTCCAATATCAACAATCGCTGCTGATCTTAAGAAGGACGTGGTGGCAAATTATCAGTTGAATCAAAATTATTCGTGGTGCTTTTTTGTTGATCTTCGAACGATATATTTTTATGTGTTAACGGATTATGTGTAAAATTATTTTGATTTAATGAATACGATGGTGGATTATGTGGAAAACGACGTGTATTAGGTTTAGTTACATCATTGTTAATCAAAAGAAATTCATAAAAGCCGTCGTATGATTTTATGTTATTTCTATTTCGAAAATATTTTCTTTTAGCATCTCCTTCAACAAGTAAAGGTATAGCCACATAACGAAGATTATGTGAAATTTTATGTAAATTAAATTTTTTATCGGTGTTATCTAACCAATCGATTTCATTTTCTGATCCTGAAAACGGGCTAAAGTTTTTAAGGATAAATGAATCAAATTCATCTTCACCCTCATTATCACCATTATTCGATTCAAGGTCAGAGACCTTTGTTGCAACAACTGATTTTGATTCATGGGAAAGAGGTACAATAGATTGTCGACGTTTTTTGTCGATCATAAGATTGTCGAAATTTGGATTACTTTCGGTTAATTCTATTAAGGACTCCTCATCAATCGTTTCTGGACGTGTTGGTTCCATTGTCGATTCAGAATCAGACATTTTTTATATCTTTATTTAAATAGGAGATGATGAGATATATGAATTACTCGAGGTATTCAACAAGGGCGTCTTAAATTACTCAAGATATTCAACGAGGACGTCTTATATATCCTTGTATTTAAAAAATTAGTCACGTGATAGTGAAAATACCCAACAGATCGATATAGCCTGATTCAATTAATAATACACGCTGTTAAATTAATTGAATACAACGGAAAGAAATTTTTAGATTATATAGATAAGTTTATAGGCGCATAGTTAATGGAACTAATACAGACCGAATAAAGTTTGCCCAACTTCTCCACCAAAAATGTTAGTTTTCTATTTAATCCAAAATCTTCTACCCACTAAATGTTAATAGGCCGGAAGGAATCAATAGAAAACTGCGATCTGTATTAGCTAGGTTAGTGATGTTAGTAATACTACTTTAACTAGTAAATTGATATAACCGACAAGATAATATAAGTCCAGATAATGAATATATATTTAATGATGAAATACGAGTGATCACGATAACAAAAAATAATCAACTGAAAACTGGGGAAAATATCTTGTTCATAAAGCTGAACGAGAGAGAGAAAAAGAACGAAAAAGAAGAAAAATGAATAATATAGACATATACATATGTTGGGAAACATCGAACCTCACATAGGTTACGTAAAGGAGAACGAAAAGAAGGAAAAAGGTTAGCGGCAACAATGTAACATCTGTTGACGCTAACAGCAATATGACTAACGATTTTTGACTATAATTCTGTAAATCTTTTTCACTTATTCTAGTATTCAAACAAAATCTAGTAATTTTTATGGAATAACCAACATTTTGTTTTACACTTTCGGATGACTATTTGCACAATAGTCGAAACGCATCGTATAAGGCTTTGAATCGATTCTATAAAAAGTCACCCCCACACACCCACCCAAGATAGTTTGCCCACATATAGATCCAATGTTCCTTAGAATATCTTGAAAGTCTCAGTCAAAAAGAATGTTCTCTTCTCGAGATATCGATTTTTCACAAAAAATAGTCGCTTCCCACAGAGAGGTCACAAAAACTGAGTTCACTTGATAAATCAATATCTCGAGAAGAGAACATTCTTTTTTGGCTAAAACTTTCAGGATATTCTAAGGATCATTGGATCTATATGTGGATTAATTTAGTTTCTCTGATAAATACCTAGGAATGGTTCGAAAATTTAGCAAAACAGCCATAACTGTTGAAAGAAGGACCATGGGCCCAAACCCTTTTAGGATTTTTCTTATCTCAATATGCTCTGTCGAATGAGATATGAATGAATCAAAACGGAGTTGGACACCTCGGGTACTTCCCTTATCAGTTCATGCAGGTATCTATAAACATCAGAGTCATGCATGATCTCACATGTTTTACTAAACAAGTTAATATCGACTATTGCTTTCACAAATCGATTTCATTCTTAAAAGTTAGTAGCAAGTTAAAATAATCTGTTGTTTTCAACCTCATGTAATTGCTTTACTCTTGTTCAAGTTAAACGAGCATTACTGGCTGTCAACATGAGAAAGGCATTATATCTTGTATGGTTTTGCTTTAGACGAGAAAGAAATGCATTGTCATTAAAATATGCTTTCTTCTCTTGAATCGTTTGTGCAAGGAATGAATAAACATTAGTTAAAAGAAAAACAACAAATGTTGTTTGCATTTGTTCTCTTGCATGCAATATTTCATCTTTCAGATTGTTATCCAATAATCAATAGTACAAGCTAGCCGAGACCGTCAAGATTTGTTCGAATATGGCGGCTAGTACTGCAATACTAAGGAGAAAGTACATCCCAACATATACGCGGACTGAAAGATCAGTAGGTCTAATTAGTTGTTTTGTTATTAAATGAATTCATTTCTATGAAGTATGGACGGCAACTTCGTCCATCACCGGTATCACCATCTATTCGTCAAGAAGTAAACGTTCAACTTGACACAATCAAGACCATTCCATCTGAAACAAAGTAGGAAATAGAAAATGATCCACCTTAAGCCACATCATTCTTTTCTAACAGGTCTCCTGGTAGCAGCTTACAATGCATGACAGCGCTCAAAATTTTCGCGATTACATTTTTCGGTACAGCAACTGCTGTGGCAATTGCTATGGGACTCAGTGTTATTTTCCAGAATTCTTCATGTAAATACATAATTTTACTACCAAATGCTGTGTCACTAGAAAAATTTCACTGAACGACGATATTGATTAGGAATTTCAAAATTTTGTCCTGTATGCCTTACAGCTCACCGCGCATGATGAGATTTTCAGTTGACGTTTATACAAATAAATTTTGTGTCCATACTGAATATCACTTTCGAAAAAAGTATTAGTGTCCAGCATGTCTGTTCGTGTCATTCTAAACTAACAAAACATGCTCCCAATGAATACTAGCTTCGTCCTATGAAAAAATCACTGCATGAAGACTAATGCTTGGACGGAAGGAATTGATTCATGAGCAGAATACATTCGATTGCTTGCATTTGAGTAGATAAGATCCACATCATCATGACTTCTTATTGATTTTAAGGATACTCGAGAGAAAAGTAATGACAGTTTGATAAACTGCGCTCTAAAAAAATCTGTATTTTTGGTAGCCCAATTTTGGTTTCCGAGGCCCTCAGAACCCACTATCAGTTAAGTAAAATCTCCAACAACGCCATATTATTCGACTCCACCAGGTTATACAATACGCTGTCAATTTTTCAATCTTACTGTCCTCAGTTTTTTTTCCACCCGATCCCTTTTCAATCTTAACACACAGAAATATCATCTAAGATAGACCAAAACAATAATATTAATTTCATCTATCTAAAAGTCTAAGTCTACCATCTGAGATAGTTAAAAGCGATGATGATAGCATAAATTAATACCGAACTATGTTAATTCAAAGACTTCGTCCTCAGTTTCATTTTCTTTGAAAAACTTAATTCGCAGCTTTCGAAACTCAAATAACCATCAAAGATATTAGGAAAAATTCGGAAACTAATCTAGTTTCGAAATTTTTTAGAGTGTATTGTGCTACTTTTTGACGAGATCACTTCTTTCAAGCAACTTGATTGAATGATAAGATCTTATCACCATAATATTTCTCTTAAATAGTTTTTCATGGATCGTCATAGGATTACAGAATCATGAAAAATAGTACTGAGCAGTATACATCAGAGCCTCAATTTCTCAAAATAGATCGTTGATCACATTCACAAAATCGTATCTATAAAACTAGGATTTTAACAGAGAATGTTATCTAGTTCTTGCGATAAATTAGAAAATGTTTGTTTCGCTACTTTTTTCTTTTCTTCACGAATATTTTAGCTACAATCGCAGCGACTAGAGAAACAACAACTACTATTGTTGGTATCACTTCAACAGCAGCAACGACAACTATAATGACAAGTAGGTACTCGTTCGAATGACTAGATTTCTAGAATGCTTACTTTGATATGTTTGTAATTCATGTATCAAAGCTTGATGATGATTTATGATTATGTACAATCTGAATGTGTTCTCAAAAATTAACTGAAAAAGAATAAATCGTTTGAGGACTTGAATACGATGATCTTGATTTTCTTGTTCTCGAAAGTCGTAGCAACATATAGATGATCAGAGAAAGACTAGTTCTTGAAAAGCTATTGTAGATTTCCATAAAATATATCATATTAGATAGATCTCCCTTAGATTTCGATATATCCTATATGTGAAGAAGGAAAATGTTATTCATTAGAAATAATCATAAAGGATGAATTTCTAATATTCTACTAGTAGCATATTAGCACTAAAGCCCTGCAGGGCATGAGTACCCTGTCAGAGCTGGGATCATAAGTTGTCAACCTGCGATAGAAATAATATTGCCAACATGCTTAGAAGATTTCGAAAACGAGAGAAGAGATCTTAAATCAGATCCAATCATTTATAAATATTCCCAGTACGAATAATAGTGCTCTTCTTATTTCTCTCTGGGATATTATATACAATGCGCATCACTAGCATGTGCTTCACATTTTACTTCTCTGATCTATATTTAGAAGGCTCAATATTTTACTATTATTTGTGCCCTCATAACCATCTGGTGGCAGCGGGACCAGTCTGAATAAAGACACCTTTCTTTGGAATATAAAAGCGTGAGCGACAGTTAAAATATTAGAACAAGTAAATCGTGTGATCGATGACGGTTGTACATAGAATAATGTTAACACCAATAACCTCATAGAAAGCAGGTTAGTAAATCGGCCGGCGTAACACCGAAAATCACTATAACTTATGGTCTGAATGGATAAGTAAAATCATAGATTAATCTATGCAATAGAAACCGAACTAAAGTTCTCACTATGTCTAATAAGAAAATGGTCACGTTGAGAAGTGCTTTTCGAGCAAAGCTAGAGAAATTCAAGTCTGTTGTGTGAGGTTCTTTCAAAATATACGTCATACCCTTGAATTCCAATGTTTCGAGAATGATCGCACTCAATTTGAATTATATGACTCGATAAAAAAGTTAAAATCTTCGTGAGATCTTACGTAGTAGTCAAGAAAGCAATAATATCAAAGCAGATTCGTTCTGGAATAATGAAAAAAGAAATAAGATTCGCTAAGTTTACGGGCTGTGCATTTTTATTATGAAGATTAAGTCTAAACTGTGCTCTACTTCATATATTTCTGGCTAAATAAATTTAGTTAAGGTTATTTCAAGGAAATCGCGAAAGAAATCGACGTCTTTCTCAAAACTATCACTAAGAATTTTGAGCACTTACATATCTATCGTTTCAGCAAGTACGACAAACACCACCATAGTTACAAGCAGTCAAACATCGTGTACATCATCGTGTAGATGTACTGGCATTTCATCGTATACACTGTGGCAAACGTTCTCCAATGATACTATTTATATGACAATCGATACAACCAGTTGTAATTTCACTCGAACGCCTCTGTATTTTACTAGCATGGCCGGATCGCATAGCCATTGGTCTTTAACGAGTTACACTGCTATTTATTCACCTTCAAATAGTTCCTTTACAGTATATGCCAGAACCATGGGTGGCGCACCTTCATCAATATTGATGAGCCAGGCTTCCAATGCTTCATGGAATGTGAATTGGGTGGGCATGTATAACTAAATATTAAAATGTGTGCTTGACTCAAAAGCATCGAACTGTAGTCTACAAAAACTATTGTCGCATGAAACATTGTGTCGGAAATACTTTGTTGAAAAAAGAAGACTTATATGTTGAAATGCTTGAAGTAAAATAACCCTTCAAACACGCTCACAGTGTTAAACATGAACATGGTGATTCTTCTCAATAGAATGCAATTTTCACTGATGCACCAAAATAACAAACTCAAGGATCTTAATGAATTCTGCCAACGTGAAGAGTAGAATCATTTTTGAGAGCAGTTGATCTGATAAAAACTCTGTGGACTTCAAAGGACTAACTGAATATAAGTTGATGGCAATGATAATATGAGTGAGATAAAGTCATTTTTGAATTTTCACCTAAAGTCTGAGACAGTTTTTTTGGAGATTCGAGTGTAGCTCTCCAATAATAATAGCCGACTTATGTGTATTGAAAATATTTCGGCTTCATGCTACACAGAACTTCATTTACACATGTCTTCGTTGGTCCGAATTCAAGCAATCTCATGACATATGTGGATTGGTATTAGCTATGTTGACATTTCTAATTTTATTCTAACCACTATCCATGTAAACATTTTCACCGAACACTCCAATTAAAATTGGTTCTAATAAGATTTTTCACCCGAATTCTTTACATGGTAGACGATGTCAACATTCTGATGTTTTACATTATTGGGGATATCATTTCTTTGCGTAAAACACTCATAAAAACTGATTTATTGTCTTTCGAACAGAGAGTGCAGCACGCATATCGGTATTTATTAATAAATGTCAAACCAATTTGCATTCCAGTTGTAAGATATAGCGAATATTATTGCTCATGATGAATGACATCCAACAAACAGGACTCGAAATGGGCCGTGCCGGGCCAGTTGAGCCACTGAGTGACTCACATATCGTTTAAGTTCGCCGGCCTGGTCCACTTCGGACCCTGGCAACAAAAGTGATTCTTAACATATATTATAAAATATGTGTTTGAAAGTGAATAAATAGTAATTTAGCTTGTTAAACCATAATGCGAAACGAATACAATCACGGTGGAAGAGTAGAGAGACATTCGATTGAAATTATAACACCCATAAGTCCGCACCAGTACAAGTTAGAGAGCTGAACTTTTCAGTGGCAGTGGCGTAGTCAAATCGTACCAAAATGTTGCAATTCACTCATATATAGCAGTTGAGCTCCACTATTCGAAGAAAAAAAAATTGAAACTGTGTTGTAGTTTCGAAACGCTAGCCAAAACAAAAATAGTGGTGCGAGACTTTTGATGTCTACTGTATTGTTTCGTTAGAGTCATTTTCGTACTCTAATAAACGGATATATCATCTTTCAGCTATCTTGCACAACGAAAGTGGTAGTTTTCAAAGAATTTTACCTTCTAAAATTATAGAATTTGATAGAGTCGAAAAATTAGAAACAGAGCTGCTTCCTTGCCTGCAATACTGATCAGACCGAGAGAAGCGCCTGCACACATCTATGGGTTTATGCACGATGTTTGACTATTTGTAGTTGAGGATGGTTGTTACTGAAGGAAAAAATATCAAAGTATTCAAAACGTATAATATTTGTCTTGAAGAATTTTTTAACAATTTGAATATTTTGTGATCATCGAATGAACTATTGATGTGAATATAATTGCTTTAAAAATTTGTCAGTGACTATCAGAAGACTATGTCAATTTTTTCTGTTTTCTAATTGTTTTCAGAGCCTCTTAGAAATGGAAACATGTCGAAGTAGAGTATGAATATTCACATGTCAACTTCCAGATGACTCAAGTTCTCCTTATCATTTTTTAGCACCGACATGATGGATGCTTTACTCAAAGAGCCAGCCATTTGGACAAAATATATTTGACTTACTACAATGACCTGAAAATCGGATATAGAAAAGTGAAGAAAATTTCTGATATTGTTGAATATCACAGTATTGACGTACTCTATCACTGATCTCAGGATGCTATCGAGTGATTCATTAGATAATTCTTTCAATCGCATACGCTTCAGTTGATAAATTTCTATTTAATTATACGTTCCTTTCGGCTTCTGCCGTTGTGAATTGTTAGGCGAGGATCAATCACTTCTGAAATGGAGGACATTTATTCGGCAAGTTATGTATCAATTCTTCTTCTTAAGTCCTATATTTGAAATAAAGTATTCTTTTTGATACAACTCCAAACATACAAGAGAGAGAAAAGACAAAGACAAGAAGGTGGATAACTTGTGTACTTTCTTCTACGTGAAATTAAGTCAATATTAAACGAAGAAGATGATGTCTGAATCTTCATTGTAATTGCGCAATAAAAATAAAAACAAGTAGAACAAGAAAAAATATAAGAATTTCAGGTAGTCATTGTTATAATCCTGGGACTCCACTCAAGTCCACACACAACTGTCTCTAACTAGCCGTAAAAATTGAAGGAGACTGCATATCATTCATTATTTTGATTATCATCAACCAATATTCAGTAAACTTCTTGAGACACACACAGAATTTTTATGAGGTTGCCAACTCTCAAAAATATTTGTACTATTTACATTGATAGCGTTCATTGAGACACTTGAGCTTTATTGTTTTGGTGCATCAGTTAACATTGCGTTCTATCGTGATGAATCATCATGGTCGCAACTAGCGGCGTGACCATCTTTGCCCTATCTAAGTGTAAGATCTGTCTGGAACTCTAATAACGTATAACGTAGTCGAAAATAAAGGAAACGCAATACAACAAGCCCGATGTATAATAAAATATTTTTTTTCCCAATGCCTCAAATCTACATATTAACAAATTTTCTCGACTTATCGATTATAAATTGACACGTATTCAAGACAATTGTGCTGCTTGCAATTTTTTGATCGTATTCGACTGCGCTATCAATCGAGTGATGTGTTTTATCAATCTGTATGTGACTGTCTTAAGATTCAGTTAAGGGAGTCCCCTTACAAAAATCAATTTTTTCGAAAAAAGTCGAATTTGAGATTTTATCATAGCAAGATGCGCTGAAGTCTCTCAAAGAAGCTTGGGGCTCTACTATCATGTTTTTCGAGACAAAAATATAGCAGAAGATGCAGCGTAAAAAGCTGTACAATTTATAAAGAATAGCTGATTTTATATGTACACCTTTTGTTTTCAAATTCGAATAAAACAAAACTCCATTTCTAAATTTGTTTATCGTTTTTCTCAGAGTATGATTTCCAATCAGAGAAAGTGGAACTCTTCACACCCGACTCAGACTGTGTCCAATATTTTTTTTGTTTTAAAGCTCTCAATGAGAGTAAACTTTTGTCCGAACGGATTTTAATAATTGGTTCCTGGGCTGAGAAAAGTGGAATTTACTGTCATCGGATCACCATTTTTTCTGCTGATCTGCAAATCATGCCACTAAAAATGAATGAGATTGAATTTCAAAATTCTTTTTGAACAAAAGTTGCGCACTGACCTTGACTGTAATTTGAAACTACCCCGAGCTCTATAGCGTGTACCGCGATAAAGTTATATCAATTCCAAAAATGGGTTATGAATTAGCTGGAACTCCGATCTACGTAGTACGGTTTATAGAGTTGAAACTTTTACCTGAAGCGTTGCTCACCAGAATCAGTCATGCCTGAAAATGTCAGCCCAAATCAACAATCTAAAGCGGAAAATCAATTCTGAGAGGGGACCCCCTTAAGCAATTTCTTTTTCGTGCGTTGATGTATGAGCACTCATCCTATATTAGTTGAGATCGTATTCTTATCCATATCCAAGTATATAATTACATATCCTTTATAAACTTCCACAAAGTACGTTTGCATCCTATTGTTCTAAATATATGACTATACGAGATATAGTAGATATTAGAAGCGTTGAAGATATGAATGTTTCGCCTGAAGGTTTCAATATACAACTCTTGATTTTCCAACAGAGTATTTCTGGCACAATGTTTTATGTGACAAGAGCTTTTGTAGACTACAAAATGAAATGAACGAAAGAGTTCATACAACCAAATTGTAACTTTTCGCTAGACATGAATTCTATGGCTTCATATTTGATACAAAATGATTCTCATGATCGTTTACTTTAAATTTGGTATGAGAGTTGAAAATACAGTTCGATGCTTTTGAGTCAAGTATACATGTTAATATTTAGTTATACATGCCCACCCAATTCACATTCCATGAATAACTGGCAGCGTAGCTCAGCAATGTTGATGGAGTCCAGCCAGCCAGACTATTAGTATATATTCTTAAAGAACTGCGTGAAGCAGAATAAATAGCATTGTAACCCGTCAAAGTCGAATGATTACTTGTTCCGGCAATACTAGTAAAATACAGAGGCATTCGAGTGAACTTACAGTTGGTCGTATTGATTATCATATATATTCCGAGTGAAGAATACGTTTGCCACAAAGTGTAGGACGAAACACCAGCACAGATACATGGAGATGTACACGATGTTTGACTGCTTGTAGCTGTGATGGTGGTTGCCGTGCTTCCTGAAATGATCGATATGCAAATATTCAAAATACTAGTATGTCAGGCAACATGAAGATTTTCGCTTTTTCAACTGATTAAATCATTGTAATTGTTGAAAACCATACTCAAAGTAGCCCAAGCTCGGCTATAGACTCATACTATTTCGAGATGGTTCGCTTCGACTTCAATTTATGCTGGATTCAATTGGAGGTTTTCTTCCTAATCAGCTGAACTGCCTCTGTAATATAGATTTGCACTGAAGATGTGTGTGTTTTCGCTCCTTCATCGACTATATACGATGCTATATTAACAAAGGTCATATACCATTTCAATCTAGAAAACATGTGAAGTGGTATTGACAATTGTTGGCATCGAACACCTATTTTCTCATAGCAGTTATTTGTCCAAGCAGGATAGTAACTATCTTTGACTCCTGTCCACGTTCGATGCATACGCTGGAAGATAATTGAGAAAAATCCCTGGTCTATATAGGGCTAGAGATGACCTAACGTCAGTACTTTCCTACTTCCCGTTGACTAATTGTGCAATGGATTGAGGATATAGGGAATACGTTCGTAAGCTTGTTTTATTGGGGATACGTGATAATAATAGTCACAATCATAATGTTCAAAAAAGATGGAAGTGATGATCATTCTTAGGAAAAACAAAACTGAATGACTGCTGAAAAGTGGGGAAAAACATGCATGTATATGTAGGAACAGAACGAAAGGGGGGAATGAACATGATAGAGCTATATGAGAGAGAAAGAGAAAGACCAATGGACAAAGAAGTTGCTTGCGACTTTCAAGGACAATAAAACAATACAAATCTTTGTTTTCGGATGATTTTAAAAACAACTCCTATGAAAGAAAATCAAGATCATCATATTCAAGTACTAGTTTAGACTCAAACGATCTATTCTTTTTCAGTTAATTTTTGAGAACACATTCAGATTGCACATAATAACAAATCATAATCAAGCTTTGATACATGAATTACAAACATGTTAAAGTAGGCATTCTAGAAATCTAGTCATTCTAAAGAGTATTTACCTGTTGTTGTTGCACTGGTTGTTGACGTTGCTGTAGTTAGTGTTGTTGTAGTTATCGTTACTGCTGTCGTAATCACAGTTGTTGTGATTATAGCTGAAATTTTTGTGAAGAAAAGAAAAAAAGTAGCGAAACTAATATGTTCTAACTCATTGCAAGAATCCGATGACCTTCTCTGTTAAAATCTTAGTTTCATTGTGGCTTTTGATCTCTCTCAGTCTTTCTGGATAGAGTATTGTAGTCTCGACTATAATTTGCTTTCTCAGCTCAGAATGATCATCAAATTAGCTTGAAGATGTTATTCAATTGACTTTGATATTTTCAAATGAATTCAATGATGATTGTTGGATGTTGTTAAGTAGTTTTCTATTCGATGTCATATTACAGAGGTATGAAACTTTCCTAAAGATCACAATAGAATGTAGAGAAGCACTGATTTTTATAAGATTTTGTGAATGTGATCAATGATCTATTTTGAGAAATTGAGTCTCTGATCTATATTCTTGTTTTACCTGAAACATGTGTTGATACTTCGACTCCGTG
>CAJNOL010003088.1:0-12824 GCA_905250125.1 Rotaria sordida | reverse complement strand
GGAGCAAACTTCAAAGAGAGAGCGATACAAAAAGAGAGAGAGACAATGATACAGAAAAAGACCACAGAATACATAAACGGTAACAAGGAGTATCGCATAAAAAGGTGTCCATGGTCTGACGCTAGAGCGCTCGGCCTTGTCACAATTAGTCAAAAGCAAAACAACAAGTGTTGTTTGCATTTATTTCCTTGTAATATTTCATTTTTCAGATTGTTATTCAATAATCAATAGTACAAACTAGTTGAGACCATCAAGATTCGTTCGAATATGGCAAGGAGTACTGGAGCACTAAAGAGAAAGTACACCCCAACTTATACGCGGACTGAAAAATCAGTAGGTCTAATTAGTTGGTTTCTCATAAAATGGATTTCTTTCTATGAAGTACGGACGGCCACTTCATCTCTCATCGGTACAACCATCTATTCGTCGAGAAATAATCGCTCAAACTGGCACAATCAAGACCATTTCATCTGAAACAAAGTAAGAAATGAAAAATGATGCAAATCAAGAAATATCAGTTTTTTTAACAGGAACGTGTGTGATGCCTTCACGTTCATAGGACTACGGAAAGGATTGGCAATAGCACTACTGAGTGCAGTAATTACTGTAATAATTACCGTGCCTCTAAGCGTTGTTCTTCGCAACTCTTCATGTAAGTGCAATCTCTTTGTTGAATATTCAGACACTAGAAAGATTTAACTGAATCACGAAGTTGATTGCGAGTCGCAAGTCTTGATAAGTTTTAGAATTCGTCGAGTATGATTAAATTTTCAGTTGACATGTTGAAAAAATTCAATTATATTCTTTTGTACATGACATTTGACGATGGAATCTTATTAACGTGAAATGCAAAGTTGGATGTCATGCGAAGCTACAATGATAAATTTTGTGTCCATACTGAATATCATATCTGAAAATGGCATTAGTGTCCAGAGTGATTGTTCATGGGCCAATAGACACAGCTTTTTATTTACCGACCGGTCTGGATTTTTTTTGAGTTTTTGCATTTTTTCCAAATCAGCAGTTTTTTTTCCTGATGTCGAAGATTATTGCGTTGAGGAAACATACATCAGACTAGTCCTTTAATGAATAGTTGTTTAATATTGCAGTTTATGATAGATTAATTCGCCTTTTTTATTATTTCTAGCATATATATTTTTCATACACATAAAAGATAACAAAGGAAATATAAGGTGGATTGAGTAGATAGCGAATTAACAGTGTCTATGCCTAGCAAACAGTCAATTAACGCACAAAATTAATATAGAGTTTGTAGTCTTATGAAGTTTTTCGTTCACTCATAGAAATAAATAGTGGAAAGAACTATAGTCGTGAAACAGGGCTTTTATATTATTATTGTAACGACTAGGGGCAAAATATGACTAATCGGCGGTTGATTTGACTGTTATAGGATCAGAAAAAAGAAGAATGACTCATGTGGTATACTGGTACCGATAAGCAAAAACTCATACTGGTTCGAACTATAAGTTATAGTTTATCAACCAAAAGGTGAAATCTTAATGCATACTAGCTTCGTCTTATGAAAAAATCACTGTATGAAGAACGATGCTTGGACGAAAAAGATTGATTTACAAGTAGAATACATTCGATTGTTTGCATTTGAGCAGCTGAGATCAGCACCATCATGACGTCTCATTGATTCCGAGAATGTTAGCATTGAATGATAAGATCTTATCACCATCAGAGTCTCAATTTCTCAAAATAGATCATTGATCACATTCACAAAATCTTATTTATAAAACTAGGATTGTAACAGAGAAGATCATTTGGTTCTTGCGATGAGTTAGAGCATGTTAGTTTTGCTACTTTTTTCATCATTTTTTTCTTTTCTTCACGAATATTTTAGCTACAATCGCAACGGCTACAGAAACAACAACTGCTATTGTTGGTATCACTTCAACAGCAAGTAAATACTCGCTCGAATGACTAGATTTCTAGAATGCCTACTTTGACGTGTTTGTAGTTCGTGTATCAAAGCTAGATGATGATTTGTGATTATGTGCAATCTGAATGTGTTCTCAAAAATTAACTGAAAAAGAATAGATCGTTTGAGTCTAAACCAGTACTTGAATACGATGATCTTGATTTTCTTTCATAGGATATAATCAGAGAAAGACTAGTTCTTGAAAAGCTATTATAGATTTCCATAAAATATGTCAGATTAGATTGTGGCCTTGTACGGCATATGAAGAAGGAAAATGTTATTGATGAAAATCTTTCTGTGGTAGAATGAAGCAAAACTTTTCGAAATGTGTAATGTTGAAAATAAAGAAAGCACAGCTCAGTTATAGCTTTTACTCACACAAATGATTCTATGACAACAAGTGACATCTGAAATTATGATTTTCATGCCTTTCCTTAGGAATGCAGATAAAAAATTTTAGACCGGTAGCAAGCTAGTGAAAGAAGAGTTTTACTAGCGGAGGAAATATCGTCTTTAGCTAAGGGAGAAAGATTTTCAGGAGACATTGCACATACACACACCGTTAGCTACGTTACTACTTTCCCTACCCAGGCTTGCCAAGACAGAAACAGCACTCTGAGAGTTCGGCGCTACAAACATATTTGCACTTCGTTATCTTCGAATCATGCTTTAGATTAGAAGTTCATATTTGATATTGAATAGTTGGAGACCTAATTCACATCCAGAGGTGTAAGCCAATACCCTGATCGACGATAGTGGCTCAGCCGCTCGGCTTACACCTCTATTCACATCTCAGATAACCTTTAAGTATCAGAGGATGTCACGTATGATTGTTGTATGACTGAAATACGGTGCTGCTACTATTGTATGAATGCTGCGCGTTCAAGACAGAATATCTTATTACCGATTTGATGCAAGTTGAGTGGTTGAATCTGGTAGTTCCGATGTTTAGATTTGCTCCGACCGTGTATATTTCTGTATTTTGGACCGTCGCTCTGCACTTTTGAAACGCTTGTCATAGATCCTAAATCTAGCATATCTCTTGCGTTTAATCTATTTGCTACTGAACAGATTTATACTGAGACGCTCTTAAGAAAATCCAGAATGAAACTAGTTTCTTCAAAGTCTATCGCTACAGATTTTGTGAACTTTGGTGTTTCTCGCTTCAGCAACAATAACAACAACTACAAACAATCTCACACCTTGCATATTTCCATGTAGGTGTGCTGGCGTTTCGCCATATACTCTGTGGCAATCGTACTCTAGTGACAAAATGTATATGACAATCGATACAACCAGTTGTAATTTCAATCGAACGCCTCTCTATTTTACCAGTATGACCGGGCTCAGTTCGCATTATGCTTTGGCGGGTTATGATGCTATTTATTCTCCTTCAAACACTTCTTTCACGATTTATGTTCAGAGTCTCTTTAGTTGGACTTCGTCAACATTAATGAGTCTCGCTACAACTAATGCATGGAACGTGAACTGGTTTGCCGTGTATTACTAAAAGTGGATTTTTTGATATAGATGCCTGATTCAAGAGAGCGTCGAACTATATATCCTGACTCATCATATGAAATTCATAATAGATAATCATAAAATTCACTATGTATCGAGTACAAAGTTTTAGTTGTGTGAATTCTTCGTTCAATTTTATTTTGTAGTACATTAAAATTTGTCATCAAACGAAACATTATGAAAAAAGCTTTTAGTAAATGCTAACACTTGTATGTTGAAATATTTGAAAAAGTCACTTCATCTTCTATATACGTAACGTTAAGACGCGTTTCTCGTTCTTCTCGCTTTTCTGAAATTTCGTTCCTCGCCTGTTTTAACAGCAGAGGTAAGAGTAGCTGCCTAATTCGAGTTCGAATATAATTGAAAATTTCGAAAAAAAACATCAACATCCTAACAGACGGTTAAAAATAAATTTCAACTAAATTATATCAATATAATTGACATGGCTCACCCATGTCAATTCGGCCAAAGGCCAAAGTTTAAAGGTTGAATTATATAACCAGTTATAATTAGGGTGTGGATGTGGGGGTGTGGATGTGGGGGTGTGGATGTGGGGGTGTGGATGTGGGGGTGTGGATGTGGGGGTGTGGATGTGGGGGTGTGGATGTGGGGGTGTGGATGTGGGGGTGTGGGTATAGAGAAGAAACATACCCACAGCCACAGCCACAGCCACACCCACACCCACACTCACACCCACACCCACACCCACACCCACACCCACACCCACACCCACACCCACACTCACACCCACACCCACACCCACACCCACACCCACACTCACACCCAAACCCACACCCATACCCACACCCACACCCTCCTCCAATAGATAGCAGTAAAAGTCAGATTATTTAACCCTGTGTTCATAATATCTCAAGACTTCCGAAACACATTTGCACTTTTTCTGTGTAATAGTCAAAACTACCTAAACAATCTTAATATAAACAATCACGGAGATTGAAGAACAAAACTTGAGATTTAACACTTTTACATATAACAATACAACGATACAATGATTTTGCAATCTACCCATATATATAAATATACATTCTTACTTGAGGGTGTGGGTGTGGGTGTGGGTGTGAGTATGAGTTTGGATGTGGGTATGGGGTGTGGATGTGCGTATGGCAGAGGTACAGAATCTACCCGTGTGCGCCAGCGCGCGCTGGGGGAAATTTTTGAAAAATTGTTAACTGAAGAAATTTTGAGTAATTGTTGAGTGGAAAATTTTTTGAAAAATTTTTAAGCGGGAAAATTTTTGGAAGTTTGTTAATTGCAAGGTCGTTTCAAAAAGTAACTTTTTTCCATGTGAAGAAAACTGCGAAGTGCCATGGTTCTATCCACAAGTTTCTTGCCTTTGTACTATTAATTATCTCTCTTGTTGGTTTAGGTTGTGGGTGTAGGTGTGGGTCTTCTCTTCACTCAAAATCACACCGAACACCTACACCCTCAAGATAGCAAAGTAATGCTTCATTGGAATGCTCCCCCGTTATATTTTGCTGATTCATTTATCAAACATTCACTGGATGACTACTTTAGCAGCTAGAAGGAAAAAAATTGGTTATTTTATAAAAAAGTGAACAATATCAAACATGGAACCTTATATCATCTGGATCAATTGTGCTAAATCGTTTGAGAATAAAACAAGTACCAAGAATACCAGAGTCACTTGATGATCAATAGAACGGATTATTTTTTATATCACGCTATTTGTCTTAACTAGCTCTATTTCAATGCTCTTTCTTTATAGATACATATTCCATACACGAAAGTCTTACTTTTTATTTTTTTCTAGCTGGGGAAATTTTTCGACATAATTTTAGCGTTTGGGGAAATTTTTGGTTTTTACGGCAGATTCTGCGCCTCTGGCGTATGGATGTGGGTGTTTATCAAAAGCAGACATCCACACACTCAAAAAGGAGAGAAATTCAATATTCTTTCACCATGACAACTTGAAGTTTTTGACATTGCAATCATTTTTACTGTAGACAAACGCTTCTTTTTCATATAGTAGTGTATGTGCCTGAATTATATTTATAAGTCTAATAACTTTATTTAAAGTAAAGTAGAGTACTGCCAGATTTTTTTCTTCGGTCAATGTTTCTTAGGCATTTATTTTTCGATATTGTACCACCAGATCTGTTTTACTGACAGTCGTTTCAATCAACTTACATTTCTAGGATTACAACAATGCAACAATATCTGATTCAGGTTGTGGTAGTACAGTAAGTAATTATATTATGTTAAATCAATGATGTTATACACATTTATTTTTAGATATGTGATTTAGATTGTCACTGGTATGAGAAACTCATTTTAGTCTGGCATACATATTGAAGAACAAAAGAAAAAAATTGTAAATTTCAATGAAAAACTGAATGAATGAAAAGAGCTGAGAATAAAGAAACTTTTACAAAATTTCATTAAATTATTTATAATTTGAAACAATAATTCATTTGATTTATATAGAAAAGAGATCCAAAGATGGAGATAGACTTCAATATCATCCTTCTTAAGGACAATTCTTACTGTTGAAATACGACACATGAAACAAATGGATGACGCTTCAACTTCCGAATAGCGAAATCAAAAAGCTATAATCAACCAAAATTCAGTCCATACATTGTTCTTTAATCAATAGTTACTTCTTATAAATAACTAAGTTTAACATTTTAATGATTATCTAAAGGTTGACTATTCATAAATATACACATTTATCTCATTGACGGAACACGATTCAATCTAGAGCTTCACGTATTTTCTCTTCAAGCGATCCTTATATCAACTATAGTTATTGATAAAATATTTGCTTGAGTGATCCTACTTCTTATCGATTTGTAGTTGCAGATAATGAAATGTTTGTTTAACTATTTAGATCGGCCCATCAGCTTGCTAGGACTAGTTGTATTTAATTATACTGATGCATTCAAGACTTTTCTACAGTCTCTAGAAGCTTTCTAATTATTTGACACATAGGAAATCGATTCCTATCCAGTGAAGAAAAATACTTGTAGAACACGACGAAGTATTGAAGATACTCTGTCAATGCGAGCAGTTAATATTCAACACCTAACAAACAGTCGAGTATTTCTTGAGTTATAAAATGAAATTTGCCGTACAGAAAATGGGAAAAGACCAGTTGAGACGATTGTGTTCGAAATGAGTACGGTTTTTGTTATAATCAGGACTCTTTCTGTCTTGTTTAAAGTAGTATCAAGCAACACCCGGAATGTGTAGCGAATAGGTGAAACTCAGTTAGTCAATGAATTCAAATAATTCGTTCCAATAATGAGATAAACTTATTTTATCAAGGCAAATGAGATTGAGTACAAGTGCATCTTGAGATCTGAAGACTACCAACACACATCAAACTTTTTCTTAGAAAAGAATTCTATTATATTAAATCTTACGAAACAAGAAAAACAAAGTATGGGATACGGTGGGTGTGTATCTTGTGTTCATACAAACTCTTGAGCGGATCCATTCCATTTTCTCGTAATCTAACTAAAAACCAATAAGGAATAATGCGGGATATTACAGTATTTGAGTTTTTAAAGTTTACTGATTTATTGCAGTCAATTAACAGTTTTATGTGGTCAATGTTGAGCTAAATAACGTTTATCAAAAAAAAAAGAGTCATTTATAAAGGATGTTAAGATAAAGGAAATGCATGACAATAGAATAAATCTGGACAAACAATATGGAGATGCAACCATTTATGGGCGTTCAGAATCTTATCATAAATATTTTACTTTCTTTTTTTGTAACTTTCTGCAACATTTTGAGTCAAGTTTGCTTTGAACAGCAGCACTTGTAAATAGTAAATGAATTAGGTGAATATGAATATGCTATTTGAGCAGCTTGTTATTTTTGTTGAACAGTCATATGAACGCTGTTTTTTTTTTGAATACTATTAATATTGAACTTCATTCTTTGTTATTGCTTATTGAAATACAATGTTTTTTAAAAATTAAAAATCTTTGTAATAGGTTATATTTCATGAAATGTGTCTTTATTCGCTGCTAAAAATGAGCCACTATATTTGAACAAGCAAGCTTTTTCTGGAATGTTCTGATTTTATAGTGGATGTTCAACTAGGAGGGAGAAGGTCGATGGAACTGGACAAATCGGACCGAGCGTCTATAAACGCTACTGTAGAACTCTAATAGAGCTTCTACTGCAAGAAAAAGGAACCACATGTCAAGAAGGTGCATAACAGTATATTAGAGTACAAGGTATCCACAAAAATACTCCCGCATTCTAATACATTCTTATACAATCTGATTATCCTCTACTATATATGTAAACATGTTATATGCAGCAAGTCTTTTTCTTCGGAAGACGAAAACTCTAATAGACTTGAAAAGTTAATTTTATTCTTGAGGGCGAAGCTATTTATTCTGCAGCCACTCAAAAGTCGATCTAGGCTAACTTTACTATTGTAAATCCAAATGAGCTAAAAATTTGAGTTTGGTGGTTTCAGAAGATGACCTTTCGAATATACATAAAAAAATCAAAAATTTAAATTTCGACCATTGTCACGGTTCCTTGGTTCCCTCATGGACCCTCTCTTAATTAACGTTCTCTATTAATGTTTACATTTCTTCTTGGTTCTGATGATAGTCAAGGTATTCATTTATTCTTCTGATCAACATATGCATGTTCAAATCAATACCGCCAGAACTATTCATGACTCGTTTTATCATTCCGTCGATAAACTATTTACGATTCATCTATACTAGCTTTGATGTTATCTTATGAGTCATTTACATCCAGTTTATGTCTGAACAAAAGTTCGATCTTCGTGCAAACTATAATTATATGCGTGGTTGACAAGTAAAGATGATTATATAATAATTGCTACAAAAATTACTTAATACAACTTCATCAGACCATATAATTGTTCATGCATATAAAATTCAATGTTTTAAAACTTTAACTAAGCATGAACTTAATTGGCCAATATATGGATTGTTTTGTATATGGTGCTAAGACAAGTATTCAAAACCAATCAACATTCTGATCATGGTAGTCAAGAGACGGATCGATCTATTTTTCGATTGAATACGATCTCGTATGATGGAGTATATTCATAGCCAAGTTATTTATGTTCATCTCGGTTAATATATTCAATACCCCAAAAATTTCATCAAATGCCAATCCTGTTGATTATTGACGTACCGCTTTATTACATAATAATTCACAAAACAAATATAAACAAAAGATTTTAGATATATTAAAAGATAATAAACAAAAAATAAAAATCATTTAATGTTCAGAATTACTTAATTATCTTCGCTTACCAATCATACAAGCTAATGATGGAGTCATCAAACCAGTATTATTCATCGATCTATGCTAACAACAACTCATCCAAGATCACTTCATTTGAGTACATTACGTTTTTGGTCAACATATTCATGCTTAATTCAATTAACTCTATATTCTTTTATTTATTATTTATAAGAACAATAATTTATTTAATATTTATTTTCGACTTAGTCGATTGCTGAAAAGCAAAAGTTGAGATTAGCAGATTGAAGTTATCTTTTCTTCGTTTAAGATAGATTGATCACGAATTTTAGTAGATATTGTACTATGTATTGATTTATCTTTTCGAAGATCGACGAATCTTTTATACTAGTGCTTGCCACTTGATAATCTTTTATCTGCAAAAGTGAAATACCTATATGTATTGTGGCAGTTATATTCACTCATCTTCACTTGACTCTATTGTTTCGATCTGCCATTTCGTTGCTATTCATTCATAAATAGACCAAGATTTGCGAGTGAACTTTGATTTTCGATCATACCTGTCTCGTCAGACTGGCTCTTTTAAAATTGAATTATAGATAAAGAACAAATCACATTGGCTTGACTATATCGGTCGCTTAACCTGACAAAAGAGATTTATTTCAGGCATCGAACACTTGGAATGCCTACAAATCGTGATGAAGCGTTTCTTCTGCGAAGTTAACAATGCTAACTTTAAATATCTCGATCATATGCCGCGATAAGATTGTTAAATAATGAAATGTGTGCAAACAGGCCATCCGGTGCGATTGGATGTGAAAAACGGTCAACATTTAAGATACCTTAAAATAGAGTTTCTGAGTAGCTGAATGGAGACGCAATTGAACCATTTCGTACTCTTGACCAAAACTGATCACTACCAACGACAACAGTAGCAGTATCCATCACATGACAACAGGTGTGTATTGTTATCTTGTTGAATGGGCGCACATGATAATGTGTGCATATATCTTATGTCACCTGAAGATGTGCGAGAGAAGGAGAATTCATCAAATATTATTAAGATCTTCAAACGAGAACGCGTCGAATTGTATCATAGAATACGATTCGATTCAAACTACATCAGTATTTAATCTGTTTCCGAATAGGTCAACCTATAAATTCGAACAATTTTTGTATGCGCACTCTACTACACTGTTCTGTTTTCATTTAGGCAACGGTTATGTGGCTTACTCTTACACTCGGTGGACTATTGCTGTTCCTTGTTTACCGCCTCGTCAAATTTTGGATACTTGATCCATGGCTTGTTTACAGAGACTTTCGATCTCAAGGGATCCCAGGACGATACATACCGATTGTGGGTGACATATTTCTTATGCGTCGGGCTGTACTAACCGACAAGCATTTGTCGTATGCTGCAGACATGACCACCGAATTCGGCGAATATTATCAAACATCATTTGGTCCTATTGCAGGTCTTCTCGTCAGTGATCCATTACTAATTGAGAACGTTTTGAAGACCAATGTTCGCGCCTACCACAAGTCCACTTTCGTACGATTAATGCTCAGTACGATAATTGGTTACAACAATCTTATATTAGCCGAAAATGATACGCATGCCCGTCATCGACGACTTCTTGCATCTGCCTTTCATCATCAAAACCTCAATTCGATGATATCGCTTATGGTTGAGACTGCGTCTCGTCATCTTTCCAAATGGACAATATCTGCACGTAGAAATCAGGACAATGTGTTGACAATTGACGTTTACAAAGAAATGGCGCGTCTCACACTGAATATTTTGACTGGATGTGTGTTTGGAATGAGCAATCAAAATGAAAAATCGGTACACGAAACAGTTTCTCAGACTATTACAATGACATTGAAAGAAGTGGAAAAACGAGCTTTCAGCTTGCTTGCCGTTATCCCACTTGTCAATCGATTGCCATTGCCAAGCAAATTACGCATTGATAAATCAATGCGAGATGTTAGACGCATTGTTCAACATATCATCGACGAACGAAAGAAAGGCTTAACGAAGTCGGCTTGTAAAGGTTTGATTCGAATTGATGATGGTACATTTACTTTAAGCTATGTTTTAATATTGAGTGATTTTCACAGTAGTTTCACAGACTTGATCATATGTTTTGTTGCCACCAAGTTGTAGATCTTGACTTGAGCTATAATTTTGCTCTCACGATTATTTCTCAATTTGGCTCATAACTCTATTCGAGAGCAAAATCGAAAAATGATCTTGAAAGCAAAATTATAGTTCAAATCAAGATCTATCTATTTGGCAACAAAATATATGATGAAGTACGTGAAACTACTCTAAAAATCATTCAACATCAAAAAGTAACTGAAATTAAATGTACTACCCTTAATTTGAACTTTTAGTCTTCTCTATTCCATCTTCATTTAGGACCTGACTTACTTGATCTACTTTTGGCGGCGCAGGACGATGGCAAATATAAAAAGTTCACTGATGAAGAAATTTATGAGGAAGCAATCACCTTTAGTGAGTACTCATAATCTGTTTACTATGGTAACAAAGTAAAGCCTCGAACTTGAAATAATGTTCAGAAAGAAAAAATGAATGTGTGAAATTCTTAGGTAGAACTCATATCTTTACTAATACTACAGAACTATGATGTAACGCAGACTGTTTCTGTGAGATGTGATAATATGATAAGATATTCAAAAATCCATGATACTTATTTTCTGTGAACTAGAACATGAAGTCTCATTTAATGACGAAAGTGATCAACGATTGAACACTATCATGTGATTAAAAACTTCTCAGCTATTATTATTTTGTCTAAAAGTGATTCTTGCCGACACATCGACCTTCACGAATAGTAGTGCATGGAATGCGCAAATATTCATATTTGAATATTGCACATTGAGTGATCTCAGTGACACTAGATCACTTTCAAGGTTAGCGTTTCCCAGCAATTTCATAGATCCAAATAAGGAAATTATGGAAATTTTTGCCGTTTTCAATTGGTCGAGAAAAATTCAATGAAAATATCTAATCATGAGAAAAATCTGATTAGTTCAGTAATGTTTGATGAAGAAGGCTGCTCGATCCAAAACGTCTCAGATTCAGATTCTGCATCCTCGAAAACTTTCGATCAAGTTTTGTGAAAAATGATCCAAATATAAAGGTTGCTGCCTCGATTAATTTTCAATAGAGTTTCATGAAAACACATTGAAACTTGAATTCAGTGGTTCAATGAATCAAAAATAGATATGCACTGAGACTCGTCTTGATTTAGATTTTATTGGAATCAGCTAAAATGTCTATGACTTTTACGAATGTTGCCTCGTATAGCTGTAGATATAGTTTTGGCTGATTGCATTGAACAATATTCAATATTTCTTGAAGAAGGTCAGATAAAAATTTGTTAACATTTCGTTGGGAAAGAACTATCACTACATCGCTGTACATAATAAAATGGAGAAAACGAGGGCTAACACTTTTGATTCTATCTTTACTATGGAGATTAAATATTAAACTCAAGTGACTTTAGAGTTTACCGAAGTCTAAGACTATCCTTACTGAATGTTTGAATAACATTGAGAAAAATACTTCGTATGCCATCATACAGGATACATTTCAATTTTTCTAGTCATTGCCGGACATGAGACAACGTCAGATTTGATGACGTGGGTACTCTACAATCTGGCGAGTAATCCAGAGGTGTGCCGCCGTTGTGTGGATGAAATAGATTCGGTGATGAGCCGCGATGATGAAATTACAGCTTCGACACTTTCTCTTCTTACCTACACGGAGGCGGTATTAAAAGAATCACTACGAATTTATCCATCGGTGCCTACGCTTTTTCGCACAGCAGTTGCAGACAACATTCTAGTGGCTAGTGACGGAAAACACATTCATGTCAAGAAGGGAACCGAAGTTGTCCTAAATTTATACATGCTTCATCGGTAAGAAGTTTTCTGTCCTTCTTTCTATTTCATGTATTCCCTTGTACCAAAATATAGCTCAGAGAAATACTGGCCAGAACCGAACAAATTCGACCCGTCGAGATTCGAAAAGCGTCAGTCTGAGTTCTTTCTACCATTTTCAGCCGGATCTCGTTCATGT
>CAJNOL010003087.1:12108-26919 GCA_905250125.1 Rotaria sordida | reverse complement strand
CACACCCACACCCACACCCACACACCCACACCCACACCCATAACTCCGCCACAAGAAGAGCTAGAGAGTTCGGGCTAATTTCAAATTAAAGTATATGGGTAAAATCAGCGAAAACGGGACATTCCCCCATTGCATTTGAATGCAATTCTCTATCAGTATAGATGTTTTGAGTGAATTGTTTTTGCATAGGCTTATGTAAAATTGTCTGCTCTTTCATATGATTAATAATTAATTAATTAACTAATTAATAATTAACTAATTAAGAAGTAATTAGCGAATATCTCGAGAACCGAATGAGGAAAAAGCTTGAAAACTTCAGGATTGGCTCTAGGGTATGAGCCGCATATATGGTAAAATTTTCATCGATATCGGACTTCAAAAAGTTCCTTCCAAAAAATCGACCTTTCAGAGCCGTTAGACAGAGCGGAAATGGAAATGTTTGTCTTAGTATTATTCTAGGACCTCCTACCATTAATATGAGCCCCTTGGAATCAATTTCGAACTTTTCAGTTCGTTACCAGAGCATTCGATCAGTAGTGTAGTCGTACTCAGTCACGTCGCTAACAAAGTTGTCACGTCGCTAACGCCAAATAGATTTAATTTTTTTAAAAACCTAAACATTCTCAAAATAATTTTACACTGGGATTTGGTGGCCTTAGGAGTGGTGTCTAGTATCGGGTATTAAGTTTTTGACAATTGTGCAACACTTAGAAGTTTTTAAAAACCAAAGTATATCAAGTGACTTTTGATGTCCTTTTTGGTGTCACGTCGCTAACGCTAGTTTTTCGTTAATAACTCCTCTGAACAAAGCTCTAGAGTATTGTTTTTTTTCATAGTATCTAGAGTAAATAGAGACTCGTACACCATTCAAAAATCACACCTAAACTAGTTGATAGTGCCGAGATATGCATACTCCAAGTTTACGATGTCACGTCGCTAACGAATGATTTTACCCATATGTAAGTACACAACTCTTGTCCAATCAGAATTTTGAAATTCCGCCCTATTTATTTTTTATGAGCATTTTAGTGCAAGAGTCTTAAAGCTAGCATAAAAAATGTTAGTCCAACGACAATAAATTCCACTTTTCTCAGCCTAGGAACCAACTTTCAAAAATCGGCTCGGACATAAATTTACTCTGATCGAGACCCTTAAAATAAAAAAATATTGGTAATAGCTTGAAAAATGAGAGAGGAGCTCCAATTTTTTTGATTGGAAATCATTTCCTGAGAAAAACATTAAAGAAGTTTTAGAAGTGATTTTTTTCGGTCAAATTCAAAAAACTCGTGTTAAAATGCTATATTCGCAATAAATTTTCGAAAACTGTTTTAAGGAGCGTAAAAGATACATTAAAACTAAAGTCATCTGATATGTGGGTTAATATTAAAATGCTCTATTCAATGATATTTTAGATAGTAAGGGAACTTTTTCAAAACTGAAAAACTTTTAAAAAAAACCATAAAAATTTCTCGGAAAATATGGTAGGCAAGCTAAAGTCTGATCTGACAAGTCTTTGAAAAACGGATCATTTTCTAAAAATCTATATATACTCAGAAAGAGGAAGCTTTGCTCTACCCTCCTGTGGTAAAAATTCAGTTTCGATATTGTTTGGAAAAAATCGATTTTCTGAGGGAAGGGACCCCTTAATTGAGGATTGAAACATAATAATATATGAAGTATCGACGTTAAATTTTAACATAATCATCAGATTTACTAAGAAATGCATTTTCAAAATCAAGATGACATTTCCTGATACCATTTAGATTAACCTTCTTAGTAAATCTGATGATTATGTTAAAAGCTGATGTCGATATTTCATGTATTATCATGTTTCAATCCTCAATTAATGCAAAACTTTAAAACTGAATACCTCTGCTCGGGTAAGCCATCAGCAGCTCATATTTTAAATTCATGAGTTTCTCACTGAGTGTGATCGTTTTCACCCAACACGGTCGTCCGGCTAGCTTATCAGTACAGACCGCTCCATTGTCAGCTAAGTTACTCTAAACAAAGTCCTAAAATGAAAGGCAACTATAATTTTTCACAATTCATTTAAACAAATTTTTTATTAAAAAATCCTGAATAAATGGCTAAAAGTCCTTTGAAATGAATGTCACTCTCTTTGCTATACGATATGTTGTAATCATCAGCTGATCATTAAGAATTAAGATGTTGACTGATTTTTTTGATCCTGTCTTAGCCGGAGTGATAAGTTGATGGTAGATTGTCTCTGTATATCATAAGTAGTGATATAGTAATCGTCTATTATAAAAAGAAAAAGGTAAATAATATATAATTAAAGCAATCATAATTACCATTGAGAGATTTGCCCATCCATGTGAGATTTTGTTGGTCAGTTGGAATGTTTAGTCTCTCTTGTATTTTACGTTTTATTTCTAATATGGTGTCAGACGGTTTAACCTAAGAATTTTCTTAAATCAATAAGTATGCACATTCATACGAAAACATATTTTACCGTTACGATAATTGTTTGTCCAGAAAGTGTCTATAAATAAATATCATAAAATGTATAAAGAAAAAACCAGTTGTGATTATTATCTTAAGAAACAATTATAATCACCTGAACAAAGATTTGAAAATCAATACTGTATCGAAGTGCTTCTGAATCTCTTTGACCGATGGAGACTGTTTGTGATAGTTGATTATTTCCAGTGCGCTTTTGTGTTCTTAAGAAATTTGAATTTCGTTATTATTTCTTAGTTTTGATTGAAATACATATGATAATTACAAGACATGCTAAGATATGAATATAGCATCCTCAAAAAACTTAGAAAGTCATCATATATAAATATTTACACAAAGCCATATTTTTTTTAAAGAGTCTATATTTAGCAGTCTAATCTCAGATATACATAATTTCTTCTTTATTCATCATGTGCTTTTTTTTATTATGAAACAAAACGTTGATGATCAAGCATAAATTGCAAGATTCTACAGAAAATAGTCTGATCATTGCTAAATGGTTAGTATACTTTGTTCAAAGTATATCTATGATGCTACTAGTGCAGCTCCACTTTTTTTATATAAATAAAATAAATAATACTGATTTACATAAGGTTTATTTGTATTGAAAAAAAAACTTCATGTTTATAAGAAGAATTTTCTACATTATTGAAATAAAACTAGCACACTTACCGGTTCTCAGAAGTTGATGCAATAATTAGATCATCATCAATAACTAATGGACATAGTTTGATATGAATATTTCGAAGAGCATTGACTTCTTGTTCAATCAATCGAATATCATTCGTTAATGAATTTATGTTTTCACGAGTCGCCGCTTGTTTTTGAATCAGTTGATCCAACATATTTCGTGTTGCATGAATTTTTTCTAAAGGTTTATTCTTTTGTTGTTCGAATAGTTCATATTTCATACGTTTGTAAAATTGATCGACAGTATCATGAGCTAAAATGCGCCATTGTTCAAGTTGTTTGAAAGTAGATAAAGAAGTCGGATCAAAATGCTCAAGATCATCCAAAAATGTATTAATTTGATCGCCAAGTGGAATTAATTGAGCATTAAGCTGATCTTTATGTTCCTTTAAATGATCGAGACATAGATCATTTTTACAACAATGACATACAGCACATGATGAAACTTCACATTTTTTAACAGCACATGATCGAGTTTGCGACGCCATTCGATACGTTTGATAACTTGGAAAAAATGACGCCAGGAAAGAAAACATCGACATAACTTGATAAGAAAACTTTTTCATTCCTGTGACACGTGACTTTTTATATGTAACTGAAGCAAACAACAACAGAGAAAAAAAATTTACAATCGAAAATAATCAAGAGAACTGAACAACAACTTTGACACTTGAAATGTGCAGAATGTAATCTGAAAATGAAACATTAATATCTAACAATAAAATTAGAGATAGTTAACAAAACAAACATTTTCTTTTGATCCAATCAAAATATTATAATGAGACATATAATTAAATAAAAAGACATTATAGATCGTGTACCTATATATATACCAAGGGGGAAAAAGCGGATTTTTTTGGATTTTAAATCCGAAAAAATCCAAAATCTAAAGTAGTCTTCAACAATATACTCTGATAATATTTTCAAGTGCGTCGAACATAGATAACCAGTTTTAAAGGCTGCTACACATAGGGGAATAGGTGCCTAGTCGAGAGACCCCAAATGAATCCGTGGGAAGTTTCCCACTCCCCTCGGTCCCGGGGCACCGTGGGCAACCAGGCGGACATGACCTCGAGTTCTATGTTCCAAAATTTAAATATTGGAATGAATACATCTATGATTAGCCTATCTTACATTAAAACCAGATTTTCAAAAAACAAGTCGAACCCTGGAAAAACTCATCGACAAAAAAAAACTGGTCATAAATTGGTAATTTTATGGAAGCCACTCTTTTGATCAACTTATCAAAGTAGGATGTGGGTGTGGGTGTGGGTGGGTGTCGGTAGGTGTGAGTGTGTGGGTGTAGGTGTATGGGTGTGGGTGTGAAATGAATCGGAAACATGGCTCACACCCACATCCATACCGACACATCCGCACCCACACCTACACCCTAATACTAATCAAAGTGACATTCACCATATATTCTCTCAAATACCGAAAAAGCTTAATATTTCGTTTCGAACATAGGAATATCCAAAATCAGAGACAACATTAACAAGAGAGATGTTGACAAAATTTTCTCTTCGAAAATGGGAAAGATTGACTTTTTCTTATGATAAATAGCAAGAATGATGATTTTCTCGTTACCTCGAGTCCTAAGGAAGACTTATTTTTTTGCCAATAGAGTATTTCTACGTCAAATTAAAAACGAAATTGGATCTAAGACTAAGTAAGGAAATATCAGTATGATATTTTTTGGGAAATCGAAATAATTGGTGTTTTCATTTTATTATTAGTAAACATTATGACTTTCTTTTTATCTTGAGAGTCAAGTGAGGGTGAGAAGGTGAGTAAAGAAGCACACCGTGATCGCGATTTCGATCTTGCTTAAGGGTCTCATCGGACGGTTTAATTGCAGAAATAGATTCTATTCTAACAAGGCCTCAGTTACAATCGAATCGATACAATATGTTGCTAATGCTCTGCAACAAAACAAAGTAATATTTTCATTATCTTTTTATATTACTCATTGGTATTTTCCGTAGATATTCAATATACTGCAGTTGGAGAACGATGATATTAGTTACGATTAAAGGGAATATATGCTGGACATGTTGAAGAATAATTGGGAATTTAAAATAACTTCCAGAGCAACACAAAGATGATGACTGTATTCAATAACATGATAATATATGTTTAGTGATGAGCGAATAATTACTAGATGTTGATTGAATAAATACTAGGAAAGACTTTTATCGTTCTGGTTGCTACGGAAATGTATTTTATATATAGTACATGATTATTTTAATATGTTGAAATAAGAGTGGATTTTCTTATTCCTAGTTTTGTTACTTCTGGATGAGATTTTTTGCTAGCTTAAGTAGATTACTGGATATACTGGAGTTTCTTTCCTTTGAAAATGTCACAGAGATAATATTTTTCAAACGTTCTGTGTTTGATTAGTTTGAAAATAAGTGGAAATGTTCGACATTGGATAATGTTGATCTTTATTTGTCGTTACAAGCGGTTTCTGCTAATATATTCCATTGGAGAATTTTGTTAAAACGTGAAGATACATTTAAATCTGTTTTAGGGAAGTTTTTATATAGACAGATTAGTTCATATGGTTTCAGTAGTCGTTCTTTTGCAAATGAGAGTAGATCAGGAGATGACATTCAGAACTATTGGTAGGTAATTTTTAATCTGACTTTGAATTGTCGCTCGAATGCATTCCATTGCGTAGTTGGTATCATAAAGAAATAAATGTGAAAATGTCAGATTGAAATCCGAGTGTTATGTGTACTTCAAAAAGTGGAAATGTTTAACGATAATAAAGATCATCGAGATCTATATAGACAAATGCTGTTCTTACAGCTCATCGACTTGCAAAGTGCTGTCTAAAAAAAATCGTTTTTTTTTATGGAACCTGTATTCAGGTGAATATATCAGTTTCAGCTGAAGTATGTCTTTCCTATGGGTCACTTAATCCTCTTTTTTCTTAATATTTCATATATTATTTTGTGGTCCGTGAAATTCTCTATCGAATGGTGTATCATAGTTGAGCTTTTTATTTATTTTTTATCATAGAAGAAATTTTTTACGAAAACCGGGATAGATTAATGTTTGCACAAAAAATCATAAATAAAAAAGACATTTTTTGCGATAACTCAAAAATTTCTTGACGAATCATTCTCATCTTCCAACTTAGCCGAGATATTGGTGAGACAAATTTGTTGAGGGACCGAAATTGAACAATAGAAAGAAAAGTAAAAAAAAAATCAACGCTTGGGAATTGTTAAGAGTACTTCTCATCACGATTGGTGTGTGTTGTTGAACTGAAAATTATTTCGAAGCCTTACGCACACCCACTCAACTTTTATACTGAATCTAAGCACAGATGATACACTATCTAACATTAAGCTGTTGATATCTGAAAACGACGCAATGTCGATGTAAAATAGCTCGACGATAATGTTTTTGTGATCATGATGTATAAGTGACAAGGTTTGGAGAAGATAAAATGCGAGAATACTAAAAGATACTATTTTAACATATGAGAAACTGCTGTTTCGAATTCTCAACCATCAACTGAAGACAGAATATACTTTACAATCTATACATTTTACCTAATATTTTGAACTAAAAAAGGATCATCGTGCGTCAATGTTACACGTTTACGTGTTCTCATGTTGACATTGAACGATTCTTCATATGGAATTCATCTCATTAAAACTATTTTTTTCAAAGAGAGTTGTAATACACAATAAAGAGCATAAAAATAAAACGATAAAATTCTTTTCAAGCATAGAATACGTTCACAAGTCTTTCTTTCCTACTAATTTTCTCATTGTATCATAGATTAAAGTATTTCGTATGATTTTATCGCACTTGTACGTACTAAATATCGACGAAAACCAGACTTTCATCTCCACTAAATATGCTGACTTTGATTTGACTGCTTCTGTTACTTCTTTTGACCATCGCATTCACACTGTTGTCTGTCTTGATTTTTCCAATGGTAGTCTTCAATTGAATCGATCCATTACATTCATTTGAATAGCGCAGATGAATGTTTCTTGATATAGATGCGTGTACTGAGTAGATTATTATCTGTTTTATTAGTCCGACGAATAAAATCAAAGCATTGCCAGATACAGTTTCAGTGAAGGATGAGCCAGTAAGACTGTATGTTCCTTTAATTGATTCTCACACAGACTTGAGAATAACTACACTACTTCGGTCATATACCGCATTGCTGTTTCTCGTTTTTTGATTCCACAAGTTATTTTGAATATTGGTAATTTGTTCGCTTAGATATAGTGAAGAAGCAGACTTCTATATTCTGTTTGCAGCTTTTTCTTTAATATAAGAAGCAATTTCTGATTGTAGCATTCTTAAAAGTAGTCAATTGAGATCAAAATTTTTCAATTTGATCCATATTTCTCATAATTATTAATGAGCGAACATATAAAAGGTTTTATTTGAGAAACACTATACTATGTCTGATAAATCACACGTTTGATTATTCTAATTCAAATAGTCAACTGGATGTAGACAAATTCCTATAGTTCAATGACATTTTAGTTATCATTTATTGATAAGACATCAAAAGATGCTAATTATACTATGAAAAGAATCATTTGAAGATTGTATTCTCTATATGGTTTTTATCAAATTATGTTCGAACTCATGGTTACAATTGAAATGAAACGACTTTTCTCAAAGCCAATTTCAATTAAAAAAACTGATAAGATTTTCATCGCTTTTATAAAAATTCATACAATTAAATATCAAGAAAAAAACTCAACTTATTTAGAGCAGTATAGATATCAATACTTAGGACGAACAGAAAATGACTTTAAATAAAACAACTGTTATTTTAATGATTTCCAAGTGAAGACACCATTTTTCGAATACAATAGCATTTATTTGATATTATATAATGACATAATCATTGATTCATTCTTCTATGACTTAAAAGAAAAACATTGTTTATTCTTTATTCTGTCTTTATTTTATAAATATAAAGATTTTCTTTACATTTATCTCATCAATTAAAGATAAAGTAATACCTCTCGCGAGGATCATCGAAAACAACTATGAATATGAAGATAAATATGTTGATTATATTCATTATTTATAGTGACCACGTGTGCACGATATCTATGCACCGTCTTATCAATACAATATTTGTGCTCGGATAATGCGTAATTATGACGATAGAATGATAAAATCGTACATGAATCTATATGAATAAGAAATGAGAAAAATACGTATTTCTTTTTGTAATAAATCGCATTTTTTTTCTTTTCCTATATTCAAATAATGATGTTACTCTTTTGTAAATAATCGAAGAAAAAAATCACATATTTATATACGTATATAGTTTCGTCGAGCTTCTTCATCATTCGTAAATACGACAATCAACGACTAACATGAGTAAGTTGTAATTGCGAACACTCTTCACTGTGCGATCAATTAATCGAATCTTGTTTTCAAATTCTGTTTAGATTTCATCACCAATACTATCGAAAAAAAGACCGGTCTCGATATCAATCACGATGGATATATTGGAGGCGTGAAAAATGCTGAGAAGCAATACGGTGTCGATTTCAACCGTGATGGATATATTGGAGGCGAAGGTGAATACCTCTGATATATTTTCATTTTCACGTATAATATTATTGTTTATCATTGACTAGGCATAAAAAGCAAGATCGAGAAAGCAACTCATATTGATCTCAACAAAGATGGCATGATTGGTCGTCCACCAGACACGTTTCCAGGTGGTTATGGTCACATGGGCCCTCGTTATGGTTACACGGATCCTCGTTATGGTTACATGGATCCTCGTTATGGTTACATGGGCCCTCGTTAAGATTATGGATGCTCATTGGGTTTTATAATAGGACAAACTCTTTCTATCCGCATTTTTCGTATTGCTTTCTATATTCTTTTTTGTTCATCGTATATCATTTTTCTCATATCTATAAATAAAGATCAGAAAATAAGAAACTCTTTTAGGTCATGCATTTAGTATTACGAACAATTATCAAATATCAATTTAGTTGTGCATAGAAAGTGGAATCGATTCAGTGAAATTATCTTACCACTACGTAAAAGGAAACATTGGATTTCCCAAGTGGAAAAATCTTACAAAGATCGTATAAGATCCTACAAGATCTTACCAACAGTCGGATGTCGCAAGATTCATACTGCATGACCTCCCAGGTCGAAAAAGCAGACATCAGATCCTGCAAGATTGTATAAGATCTTATTCGTACAAGATTTTTCATATGATCTTACTATCATATCAAATATGTTTGCGTTTCTGAAGATTTCATCAGATTCTGACGGTAAGATGTCAGCCAAAAATCTTGCAAGAATCAAAGATTAAGAAGCTAACACGATCAAACTGTATGATTCCTATTCGATCTTAAAAAACCCTATCAGAATCTTGAAATAAGAAACAGATACTATTGCGGACAATCAGTCTTGTCTATTCTTATTTGATCGTAAATGGTCAGCTCTACATAACACTTCCTCGAGCATTATTAACTCGATCGGCTTTACTCTGAGGAAGTACCTAAAAAAAACAGAATTGAGTATTCCAATTGCCTTCCTTCTCTCTCTAACGCATTAGCATCCGCAAGCTTAGTTTTGTTCACATTTTTTCATGTTGGTCATATCATAGAAAACGCTTCCTTATGCTTAATACGTTTCTATTTACAAACATATACAACATTCAAATTTCAATTTTTAATTTTCTACACCGATGGCCAACGTGATTACACTTTTCATTTATTGTTTCAAATTTATCACTTCAAAAATTTTAAATTAATATTCCATTTTTCCATATTCCTCGCATCTAACATTTCAACTTCTATTGTAATGTTTCTATATTGACAACACATAAAATAGTACTTAGGAGAACGTTCCATATATTCCTAGCATGTCTAGGCACGACTTCTAGGTAACCTTTGGGTACTCAGAAGTCAGGCCTATATACCACTCGCGTACCTAGGAGTGGATTCTAGACAGCCTTGGGATACTAAGGAGTGAGTGCTAGGTACCCTTAGGTCATTTAGAAGTGACTCCTATTGCTACTTGGGTACTTAAAACTGAGTCCTAGGTTCTCCTTGGGTATTTACAAGTGAGTCCTATATACCTTGGGGTATTTAGAAGTGGATTTTAGGTACCCCTGGAGTATTTAAAAGTGAGTCCAATCTATTTCTGGTGTACTTAGGAGTGAGTCCTAGGTATACTTTGGGTATTGAAAAGTGGATTCTAGGTACCCCGGGGGCACTTCAAACTGAGTCCAATGTAGCTCTGGGGTACTTAGGAGTGAGTCCTAGGTATACCTTGGGTGTTTACAAGTGAGTCCTATATACCCTGGAGTATTTAAAAGTCGTCCTAAGTACGGCTGGGGTACTGAAAAGTGAGTCCAATCTACCTTTGTGGTACTTAGAAGTCAGTTTTACGTGTGCCAGAAACACTTTGGAGTGAGTCCTAAGTACCGCAGAAGTACCTATGGCTGAGTCCTAGGTATCCCTGGGTTGAGGAGTGTAGGTAGCTGTAGATTTGTGTTTTTAAATCGATTTACATGGTTATTTAAGGTTGGATTGAAGTGTAATTGATGAAGGTGGATGAAGATTAGCAATTATGTATGTTTCTGAGTGTATCAGGGGAATTATTAGTATACGATTCTATATCATTATATCAGACCATGTTGTTGGATCATACAAGAATCGTACCATACGACTTGATATCAGATCGCAGAGACTACGATTTTTTGTATGGTTTTTTGTATGATCTTACATGAATATATACGATTCTGACGTCTGATCGGATATGGTCATACATGAATCCATACTTGATCTTACTATCTGATTGCTCGACCTGGGCTTGCAGAATCATACAAATATCTTACTGTAAGATTTGATATGTTTCTTACTGTAAGATGCTATTACAAATCTTATATGATTCTTGCTGTAAGATTCTTGCAAAATCTGATGATCAGAATCTTATAAGATATTGTATGATATTGTAAGATCATAATTAAGGTTTTTCTTATGCAAGTTTATTTTTTTATAACCATACAGTTTATGAGTTTAAATAATTATTTAAGAATTGAATGTGTTCTAATTAAAACTCACGTCTTTTCGAATTAAAAATATACCTTTGAGTGATACTTCTCTCTCTGAAAATCAAATTACTAATCGTATTCTTTTGATTTAAACAAACTTATTGTTGGTTAATGAAGATATCTCACTAATTGGTTTAGTCATTTACGCTCATAGAAAAAAAGCGTTCTCCATATTTTTGTCTAGAAATACGATTAAGTATTATCTTTTTTTATTTTTTGATGAAATTATTCAAAATTATCTCATTCTAACTCTTCAACATAGAGGACTTCTAACACGATAATGGTCACAGTCGATTATATAAAGAGGCGGGAAGCCGTTACAATCATGTTATATACGTTTCAGTTCGGTTGGGTAAGGTTATACATAGTATTTTTTTCAAAATACGACTAATTTATTTTATATTCAGATACAAATTTTGAAAATTATTTCAGTTTCGTTTTATACAATGAAAATTCTACTGATTTTATTTTACTGTTTTTCTATTTCATCGAATAGTTTTTTAATATTTTCATGATATATTTTAATTAGAAAAAAATGATATTTATTTTTTTAATTTATTTTAAATCAATGTGAACCAAAATAAATTCCATTAAATATCAATAATTGGCTTGTTTTCCGTTAAATTAGAATAATCTAATACTATTATCTATTTATTACTGATTAAAATACAATGAAATCGATTTAATCGCACTAGATTTTTAATTTTATTTCACAGATATCACTTAATTTATGTTATACTAGAATAAAAGCAATTCAATGTGAATATTTTATCAATTAAAATGAAATTAATCTAATAGATTTATTGTATTTTTATTTTAGACCAAAATCGATTTAACCTAATGCCTATTTTTTAATATTATATTTAACAGAAATTAATTGAATGTGATTATTCATTTTGTTCGATTAAAATAAAACTATTGTATTAGAGTTATTTATATACATTCAAATTACACTAAAATAATTTTATTTAATTACTTTATTTCACTATTCCAATAAAAATAAAATTATTTTGACACATTATTTATTTACAATCGATTTAAAATAATCTTATCTATTATAACATGATTGCAACCATTTTTCAAGTTATAGCTATGTAATTAGTTAAGCTCATTTTAATATTTGACTTTATTTTATATTGCTGTGATCGATTGCCTGAAGACAATATTGAAATTATCAGCAAAGCGAACTCTGATTTGTTTTCGATAAAATTGATTCATCTAATTATATTTTTCAATGTTACAATAATGAAATCGTTTTGTACGTTTTTTTTTAGAATAAAGGAGGTGTGTCAAATTACGGACTGATTGTACCAAACCAGATAAGCCTAATTTTATTACCCTAATAATCAGCATTGAGCCCTGATTATTTTTCACAAGTTTATTTTGTATTTTATCACAACTCAATTTTTTGACCCCTGGAGTCCCCCTCAGGTTTCGAAAAATGTTTTTTTTCTCTTTTCCATCAGAAGTCTTTCTAGTTTGATAGCGCTATGTGTGCTGATTACAAATATCATATTATTTTGAAAAAGTACTCGGATAATAAGAAAGATCTGAGGTACTTTCTAGAGGTCGTAAAAATCAGTTTTTGACCCGAAAGTCCATCAAAATCTCAACTAAGCTAGTCTCAAATAGGCTCAGTGGATAATCCACTGAGCCTATTTGAGACTAGCTTAGTTGAGATTTGGGTGGGTGTGGGTGTGGGTGTGGGTGTGGGTGTGGGTGTGGGTGGGTGTGGGTGTGGGTGTGGGTGTGGGGTGTGGGTGTGGGTGTGAGTGTGGGTGTGGGTGTGAGTGTGAGTGTGGGTGTGGGTGTGAGTGTGGGTGTGGGTGTGGGTGTAAGTGTTAATCTTTAATTTATCCAGAGCCACGCCCACCCCCTATTAAGTGGAACGATAAAGATGCCGAAATATTTTCAATTTTATTTTATTAAATCTTGAGGACGGTTGCTATTATCTATAGGAAGTCCGATCGTTTATAACAGTTAGTTAAATGTTTTCTTGAAGTGATTTTTAAAAAAATGATTGATAGCGTGAAAACAGCATGAAGTAATCGTACTGTTTCTTTTGAAATTTAGCTGAATTCGGTTGTATCATCTTAATTGCATTGTGGAGTTACTAGAGATGGGATATTAATGTGTTTGAGATAGGATAGACATAAGTCATCGATACTAGCTGTCTTATTGAGAGTGTGGGGTTGGGATGTAGGTGTCGGTGTGTGGGTGTGAGGTATAGTTGTGGATCTTGTTGTCTCACACCTACACCCCACACCCTTACACATTACGTGCATGATTTCTTAAGTCTTTCAAAGACTTTGAAAGCAAATTTATTTCTGCACGAAGAATTGGTTTCAAATATCTGATGTGGGTACTGGGTTTTTGAAAACAACGCACTCTATATGGGGCACGACATGCTCTCTGTACTCACACATTACGTGTACGATTTCTCAAGTCTTTCAAAAACTTCGGAACCAAATTTATTGCTGCATCAAGAATTGGTTTGAAATACCTGACATGGGTGCTGAGTTTTTGAAAACAACTGACTCTGTATGGGGCGCGACATGTTCTCTGTCCTTATACATTACGTGTACGATTTCTCAAGTCTTTCAAAGACTTTGGAAGCAAATTTATTTTTGCATGAAGAATTAGTTTGAAATACCTGACGCGGGTGCTGGGTTTTTGAAAAGAGGCACTCTGTATGTGGCGTGACATGTTCTCTGTCCTCAGTGGCGTAGCGAAGGGAGGGGCAAATGGGCAATTGCCCATTTCATTTGGAGATTTGTCCATTGTAAGTTTTGTTAATAAGCTTTTGCCCATTGAAATTTTATATTTTCAGAATTGTTTATTTATTTTTGGATTAAATACTGTTTGTAATTTTTTTCTTCGGTCTAAATCACAAATGCACTCTATGCTTCTTCTTTCCGTAAAGAATTGAGAAAAGAGGAAGAAAAGAATCACTTCTTGTATTTTAACCGTAAGTATGGGTGAACGTAAGTTCAATTTTCTGGAGAAAACACTAATCATATAAAGGTAGAAAAAAATAGATGAAAGCGAAGAGAAACAGAACGTACATGAACATATGGATTTGGCCAATCGGCTTGATATCCTAAGATTTATTTGCTCATGTAGCTGGTATCAGTTTTCGGAAAAATGTGAATTTTTTTACCAGTTATAGTATATAGATAATGCTAATGAATGGTTATTGTTTGAGCTGTATATCCTAATAAGAAAGAGAGTTATCGATTGTTTTTTTATGTCCAGTTTGTTAGAAGAACTCTGTATCAGATTTTTTACACTTACATCGGTTTCTATTAAAGTATTTCAAACAACATGAGGTATCAATAACAAAGTTTTATTACTATGTAGTTAATTTGCAACTATATCCAACGTAAAATGTTGTATGCTGATAAGTGAAATATTCAGCCAATTGTAGAGTAGATATAATATAAGCATCTTTGCAATTTTAACAAAGCTGGTGAAAGTCATCAATAGCTTTTTTATAAACAAGGCTCAAATAATAAAGAATTGAGAAGTATAGAACATCTTACGTCGGGTAT